>JARYGA010039421.1:0-63116 GCA_030545235.1 Helianthus tuberosus
CTCACATTTGTAATTCAATACAGAAAATAATATCATACCTTACTACCAATTCAAGCCTTTATGGTATCAGAGCTTTGATACCTAGGGTTCCGGCAGTGTAACAAACTTTTCCGGTGAAGATTCCGGCTGATCTTCTTCTTCTCCGATCATCATTCCTTTCTTATTATTCACCTTTTCTTCTTCTCCAACCTTCGATTTCATGGCTGATTCTACATCTGATTCTTCTTCTCCTATCAACAATTCATCAAACTCAAACGATACTCTACCTAACATCACCAATTTCTTGTCCATAAAACTCGATGAACAGAATTTCCTCAATTGGAGACATCAGATAACAACAGTTTTGAAAACTTTAGGTCTTCTTCAATACTTGAATGCTGATACAGCTGTTCCTGATGTAAGTTCTGCAACTTTTGAACAGTGGATGAGATCAGATGGATATGTAATGGCTCTAATCACAGCTACTCTTTCACCATCGCTTATGCATATTTCTCAGAATGCTTCATCAGCATCTGCTCTCTGGAAATCCATTGATGAGTCATTCTTTCAACAAGTCTATGCTAAACAATCCTGGTACATGACTCAGTTTCATCTGTTAAAACAGGAATCGAAATCAGTAGTTGATTATTTGTATAGTGCCAAAGAAATTGTTGATGTGTTGAATGCTATTGGAAATCCAATAAGTGATGGCATGCTTGTGTTACAAATTTTACAAGGACTTAATCCTGAATTCAAAAAGTTTGTAACAAATGTTGAAAACTCTACTGATAAACCAAATTATGCTCAACTGAGATCAAAATTGCTTACTTATGAAGCAAGAATGAAGCAACGACAAAGCATTCATACCGTTCCTCTTACTGCCATGAATGCTAATGTTACTGGTCCTCCTCATCGATCTGATTCCGGATCTGGTTCTGGATCAGGTTCTGGATCTACAGAAACACAGTGTCAGATCTGTTCAAAGTTTGGACATCTAGCATCTAATTGCTATTTTCGCTATGCAAATTCTTCACAAAATCGAAACAATGGTGGATTTCACGGAGGTTTTCGAGGATGTTCAGGTGGTAATAACTTCCGTAGTGGCTTCCGTGGTGGATTCCGTGGTGGTGCACGAGGAGGCGGTCGATTTCAAGCGAATTTTGCTGAATATGATACTGTTAATCAGATGTATTCGAATTGGAACCCTAATTCTTCATTGAACATGATGAACATAAACCCTAACTTTGGTTCGCATGGTAATTTTGGGGGTTCTGGACTTACGCCTGGAACTGGTAATGAATATGGGTCACAAGCACCGGGTTTATTTGGCACTGGATCGGGTATGGTTGGAAATGGAGCTGGTTTGAATGGAGCAGGCCAAGGGATTTTAGGGGCTGGACCTTCTATTGGGTCTAATTTTCATGTTTCAAATGGGCCTGGTCATGTGTTGCATTCTGGATCAACTACTACTGCTGCTGGACCTGGGTTTGGTTCTGATCATTTCCAGCAATGGGCTGGAAAACAAACTGGTGAAAATGGTGGATTTCATTATGGGTTTCACGCTGATCTTTCGAGCGCGTGTCAACAAGTTGAGTCTTGGCTTCCTGACTCCGGTGCGTCTGCTCATATGACATCCGATCCGTCTATGGTTTTTGATGCTACACCCTACACGGGTTCTGAGCGAGTTGTTATTGGTGATGGTACTCCCTTGCCTATATCTCATATTGGTTTTGCTTTACTTCGCTTATCTACTTGTACTCTACTACTTCGTTATGTTTTAGTGGTTCCTGGTCTTGCCAAGAACCTACTTTCCATTACACAGCTTGTTATAGATCACCCGATTGCTGTTATATATTCTCACTTTGGATTGTCTTTTCAGACACTCACGGGACAGGTCCTCAACCACATGCGTGCTAGTCCCCACCAGCTTTACTCACTCTCTGCTACTTTCTCTGCATCTCGAGAGATTTGGCACTCTAGATTGGGACATCCATCTGATGCCGTTTCATCTAGTCTTTCAGTTTTACCTTTCAAAACTAAACAGTGAATAATGTTTGTAATGCTTGTAGTACTTCTAAATCTACTCGATTACCTTTTACTGTGATTGTATCACATTCTCTTGATCCATTACATATTATTCATTGTGATATTTGGGGACCAGCACCAGTTATGTCTCGTTCGGGTTATCGTTATTTCATTACATTCATTGATGATTATAGTAGATTTACGTGGATGTATCCATTGACGTGTCGTTCACAGGCTGTTGATGCTTTTCGACACTTTCGTCCTTTTGTCGAAAAGTTATTTTCTTGTTCTATTTTAAGCCTTCAGTGTGATGGAGCCCCTGAGCTCACTCGTGGTGACATGTCTCGTTATCTTTCTGAGGCCGGTATCTCTTATCGCATTTCTTGCCCTTATACACCCCAACAAAATGGGGCGGCTGAGCGCAAGAATAGACATTTTTCTGAGGTTGCTCGTGCTTTGTTATTTCATGCTCGTCTACCAAAGCGTTTTTGGTATGATGCCTTTGCCACTGCTTCGTATCTTATTAACCGGTTACCCACACCGGTTCTCCATCATTCCTCTCCATATGAGGTTTTGTTTGGCTATCAGCCAGATTATTCTTCTTTTCGCACGTTTGGGTGTTTGTGTTATCCTTTTCTCGGTGATACTCGACTGGATAAACTTTCACCCAAATCCACTCCTTGTATTTTCATTGGATATGCTCCTAGCCATAGTGGCTATCTTTGTTATGATCCTCTTATTGATCGTACATATACCTCTAGACATGTTGTTTTTCATGAGGATATTTTTGATATTCCTGGCAGTTCATCTGCTTCTTCTCCTCCTGTTTCTGACTCTTTACCGTTATTTTTTGTTCCTCCTCCATCCTATACTTCTCCTTCTTCTCCTTCTCCTTCTTCTCCTCCTCCTTCTCCTCCACCACCTCCTCCACCACCACCTCCTTCTTCTACTTCTACTCGTCATCCTATGGTTAGGCGTTCTCGTGATCACACTCGACATCCTCGACAGTTTCCTGATCATGTTGTTTTTCATGCTTCCACAGTTCCTACTACTTAGCCATCCACTTTTCATCAGGCTCAGCGGTTTTCCGTTTGGTGGGATGCGATGCGTGTCGAGATGGATGCTTTATCCGCTAACCAGACGTGGCATTTGGTTCCGGCACTCATTGATGCCAACATTGTTGGCTGCAAGTGGGTTTACAGGATTAAGCGCAATCCAGATGGGTCTGTTAGCCGATATAAACCCGGCTTGTCGCCAAGGGCTTTCATCAGACTGAGGGTATTGACTATACTGAGACTTTTAGTCCAGTGGTCAAACCTACTACCATTCGGCTTGTCCTTTCTCTTGCTTTCTCTCGAGGATGGTCTATTCGACATGTGGATGTCAACAATGCTTTTCTGCATGGTGACTTATCTGAGACGGTTTACATGTCTCAGCCACTTGGTTTTGTTGATTCCACAAGACCAGATCATGTTTGTCTTCTGCAGAAGGCCTTGTATGGTCTGAAGCAGGCTCCCAGGGCTTGGTTTTCCAAGCTTTGTTCTGCCCTTACTACTAGTGGTTTTACACAGTGCGTCTCTGATACATCCCTCTTTGTATATAGAGTTGATTCTATTGTTTGCTATGTGTTGATCTATGTGGATGATATCATTATCACTGGGAGTTCTCCTACTTTTGTTAGTATGTTGATTGCACGGTTACATTCACAGTTTGCACTCAAAGATCTAGGAGAGTTATCTTATTTTTTGGGGGTTCAGGCTACTTTCACCGATGATATATTACATCTTTCTCAGCAGCGATATCTACTTGATTTACTTCATCGTACGGGTCTTTCTGAGTGTCGTCCTTTGCCTACTCCTGTTGCCTTTGGACGCCAGCTTTCTCGTTATACTGGTATTCCATTGTCTTATCCATCTTTGTATCGGAGTACTGTTGGGGCTTTACAGTATTTGGTCTTGACTCGCCCAGAGATAGCATATGCAGTTAGTAAGGTGTCTCAGTTTTTACAGACTCCTACTGACCGACATTGGGTAGCGGTCAAGAGGATCTTACGGTATCTTAGAGGCACGAGTTCTTTTGGATTGAGTATACGTCGATCTGCTAGACTTGATATTCATGCTTATTCTGATGCTGATTGGGCAGGTTGCCCTGATGATCGCAGGTCGACTACTGGGTATTGTGTTTTTCTTGGACCCAATCTTGTTAGTTGGAGTTCCCAGAAACAACATACTGTGGCTCGTTCTAGTACTAAGGCAGAGTATCGTGCGTTGGCTCATACAGCTGCTGAGATTCGATGGATTATGTCTTTATTACATGAGTTGCATATTGATTTACCTTGTCCACCGACTTTGTGGTGTGACAATCTTGGGGCCACATATCTTGCAGTCAATCCTGTGTTCCATCAGCGTATGAAACACTTAGAGATTGATTTACATTTTATTCGTGACATGGTGTTATCATAGGTTTTACGAGTTCGACATGTTTCCACCACGGATCAGATCGCCGATTTATTAACCAAGGGGTTAGCTCATGTTCATTTTGATACTTTGAGATCCAAGCTTCACGTGGGTGATCCACGTTCAACTTGAGGGGGCATATTAGTATATATATAGTTGAGTTAGTTTGAGTTAGTTAAGTTAGTTAGATGATGTGGCACTAGAGTTAGTTTTTGTTGTTGAGTGCCTATATATATACAGTGTATTCTCACATTTGTAATTCAATACAGAAAATAATATCATACCTTACTACCAATTCAAGCCTTTAGAACTGATATACATAATCTATGTCTACATTTTTAAAAAGAAATAATTCTTAAAGTTTCCCTGATGTATGTTGCAATGTAGCAGTGTTAGTTTTATAAGTGTATTTGTTTCTAGTAATAGTAAACGAAAATTATCAATGATTTATTAAGAACCTTCATATTGTAACAATCAACTATATTCTTTGATAGAAGATGAACTAATGACGCATAGTTGTTCATAAATCCATAACCCTAGTTTTTATATTTTCTCACTGTTATTATTACCTATGCGTCAATTGTACGTATCTTGATATTATAACAGGTATTAGTAACCTTCAATGTATATTGATATGTAAACGAGATACTAGAACGATTATTTTTACAATAATGTTCAGGGTGTTTGTCTATGGTTGTTCATGAGTCAATATATATAATAGTTAAATATTTTGTTATTGTTTATGAATTTATGCGGCAAAATTTATAAACGCCTTAGGCTACACTTCATAAAAGAATGTGTTAACATATGTACGATGACGATGGTATATGGATGGTATGGTTTGTGATATCGATGGCTATCGTTGCTAACTTGCTATTAAACCATGACAATATTCAGGTTCACACATTTCGGGCATGTAAGGTCAGATAGTCATCAACTCCTTCCTCTATAAGCGTGCATTTGGTTCACAAAATCAATGGAATAAAATAGAACCAGAATCTAAATTTCATTTGTAAGGCCAGCCGCCAGGGGTGTGGCATACCGCTCCTGCCACGTCAGTTCCGTAAGCGCTCTATAGCGCCCCCACCCCATCTCCAGCGCACCAGGAGGGGGCATTGAAGCTCCGTCAGCCCAGTAACGAGCGCTAAAGGGGGTGTGCAGGTGGGACCCATTCTTTTCAACCAATCAATTTTTTTGCTTTTTTTGCATTTTGTTTAATAGGGGACTTTAAATCATTGTGAGCTTCACTAGGTCAGGGTGTTCTTATAGCATGGCACTGAATGTGGATAAAGTTTCTAGAGATAAGAATGTTGAGATTTTGGTCGATGCTAGTGTTGCGGCGTTTGGTAGTAGACATAATATAGCGATTATTGCTAGAACCAGAAATTTTAATACGCTGGTTTTGATAAAAAATCTAACGACGGGGGCAGGTTTTGGCGATGTGGAAATCCAATATGCATGTGGTTTTAATCTCCTGTTAGGGTTTGGGAGCAATAGCTTGGCTGCTGATTTTCTTGGTCATGATAGGGTTTGGAAGGTGTGGTTTTCCCATGCTGACTTGTGGGTTGGGCAGGCTATCGCTTTTGAGAGAGTGGCTTGGTTGCGTGTGCATGGGGTTCCACTTCACCTATTTTGTGATGAGGTTATATCCAACGTTTGTGGTCGGTTTGGGATAGTGGTTAAACCCCCTCAAATCTCGGAGGATGACAGCGATTTATCCATGGTATGTGTTGGGGTCCTTGTGGGAGAAGGAAGTAGAATCATAAAGGAGGTCACATTATGCTGGCAAGACAAAACGTATAAGGTATGGATTTCAGAAGACTTGGGTGATTGTATTCTTGGTCCCTCAATCCCGATTGCGACTCGGTTAGTTCTTTCGGAGTAGGCCCAAAGTTGGGTTCGGAGCAGAGGTCGTCGGAGTTCTTGGTATAGCATTCGGAAAGTCGGGAAGATGGAGGAGTTGACGCAAAGAGCTTTGGTAACAATCAACCGTTGCATGGGGGGTGGAAGTGTCGCACATGAAGGACCCATCAGTTGGTTTTAATGAGGAACTCTTGTTGAGGCAGGATATGAATGAACAAAGGAAGTTTCCCGATGAAACTGGGGAGTTTTAACACGTTGTTGGAAACTCGGTTTTTAATGATAATGAGGTCGAGAAGGACAGTGGGGCCAAAGGGTTTAAAGTTGGTAGTGGGTCATTTTTAAATCTGGTTTAAGAAGGCCCAGTATTCTAACTCATTCAAGGAAAGGTAGAGCCCAGGTTTCCAATTCGGTGGAGCATAGGCCAAATAAAAGACACAGGAGCTCAGAAGAAGAGCCTTTTAACTTTCCTCTTCCTATCCCGAGTGATGTATCTCCCCCGGTTGATCCATGCGGTCAAGATGGTTTCTTGGATTTAAACACCTCGGTCGGTTCAAGCAAGTCGTCTGCGACTGTGGCTAATGATTCTCAGATTAGAGGTCCTCCGTTAACAGTTGTTCACGATGGAAACAAATGCAACCCGGCAGTGGCGGTCGATGAAGAAATCGAGGCTACAATTGATATTGGAGAGTAGGTGGGGGTTGATCTCAGGAGCAATATGGATCTGATTAGGAACATCTTCGACGAATCAGGTAACAATGGGGTGGCCTAATGAATTTTCTTTCTCTCAATGTTCGTGGTCTAGGGGGGCTGAGAAGCCAGGGTGGGTCAAGAAGTTGAAATCCAAGTTTGGAGTTAGTTTTATGGCTATTCAGGAGTCTAAGAAAGTTTCGGTGGAGTCCTCTGATGTTGTTGGTTTTTGGGGTAATTCGTCTTTTGGGATGGATTATGTAGATTCGGTGGGTCATTCGGGTGGTTTGATATGTTTGTGGGATATGTCGCTTTTCAAACAGACCAGTGCGACTAAAGATAAGAATTTCTTGCATATTAGGGGTATTATTTTGGGCAGTGGGGCGGTTCTTAATGTGTTAAACGTCTACGCTCCCCAAGGTATTTCGGCCAAAAAAGCTCTTTGGGATCGTCTTAGCCAGGTGATTGAGGAAAATGATGGTTTTTGGGTCGTGACAGGGGACTTTAACGCTGTTCAGAACAGGGATGAAAAGAGACATTTTGCTTTTAAACAGCTTTGTGCGAATAACTTTAACACATTTATTTTCGATTCTGGTCTTATTGAATATGATATGAAAGGTAGAAAGTTTACTTGCAGCTCGAGTAATGGTAGGAAGTAGAGTAAATCTGACAGATTTCTGGTCTGTACTGGTTTTTTTAACGCTTGGCCGGAAGCCAGAGTTGAGGCTATCCCTAATTTTTTGTCTGATCACTGTCCTATTATTCTTTCATCGGTCTCCACTAACTTTGGGGCTAGACCGTTTCGGTTATTCGATTCGTGGATGGATACGCCGGGTTATAAAGAGGCAGTTGAGGAGGTGTTAATTGGTTTCTCGGATACGGTGGGCCCTCCTGATGTTGTCTTAATAAAAAATTTGGGGTATCTCAGAGTTAAACTTAAAGCTTGGAGGGACGACATGTTAAAGAGGAATTCTGAGGAGGTGTCTCAGGCTCAGATCGATTTAGAGAATATTGAAGCTTCGATGGAGATAAGGGACTTGACTGAGGAAGAGGAGTGTATTTTGTTGGAAAGTAAGAAAGTTTTAAAAAATGAAAAGGAACGCAAAAACAAGGATTTAAAACAGAGGTCTAGACTTAGATGGGCCAAAGAGGGTGATGAAAACTCGAAGTTTTCCATTCGGTGATCAATGGTAGAAAAGCTAGTAAAGTTATTCATGGTTTTAATTTGGATGGAGTGTGGGTGTCGAAACCGTCTCTGGTTAAAAAGGAAGTTTATAGATTTTTCAGAGATAAGTTCATCGAAAAGTGTAGTGAGCGACCTCGGCTGATTTGTGCGGGTATCAATCAAATTTCGGAATCCGAAGCTTCGGATTTGGTCGCTGTTTTCTCTCGTCAGGAGATTAAAGATGCTGTTTTTTATTGCGGAGATGACCGGGCCCCGGGCCCCGACGGTATCAATTTTCGTTTCGTTAAATGGTTTTGGAATTTATTAGAAGAAGATTTTTTTAGAATTATGTCCGACTTTTATGATGCTGGTCAGATTAAAATGGGGTGTGGTTCATCTTTTATTGCACTTATTCCTAAGGTTAAGGACCCTCTAAACCTGAAAGATTATCGCCCTATCAGTTTAGCTGGTCTTATAAACAAAGTTATATCCAAGATTTTGGCCAATAGACTTAAAAAGGTGTTGGATGTTGCTATTTCGTCGTCGCAGTCTGCGTTTCTGCGAGGGAGATGTATTTTGGATGGGCCTCTGGTGGTTAACGAGATCTAAAATTGGGTTAAAAAAAGAAAGGATAAGGTTTTTCTTCTGAAGATCGACTTTGAGAAAGCTTATGACAATATTAACTGGAACTCTGTGATCGATATTCTTGCTCAAATGGGCTTCCCGAATAGGTGGTGCAGGTGGATCAAAGGTATTATATGTTCGGTAAGGGCGTCGGTTCTAGTCAACGGTGCTCCTACCTTTGAGTTCAAATGTAATAAAGGTATGCGTCAAGGAGATCATATCTCCCCGTTTCTCTTTGTTGTGGTGATGGAAGCTTTATCGTGGATGATTAATAAGGCGTCGGCTTCGGTACGGTTTCGCATCTTCTATATGCCGACGATGCTACCATTGTAGGGGAGTGGAGTAAAGATAATATTCTAAATGTGGTGAGGATCCTTAGATGCTTTCATGTGTGTTCGGGCCTTCAGATAAATTTGAGTAACTCGAATCTCTTCGGGATTGGGGTGCCTTTAGGCGAAGTCGAAGATATGGCGGTGCTTGTTGGTTGTAGAGCGGATTCCTTTCCTTTCAAGTATCTTGGTCTGACAGTTGGGGCTAATATGAATCGTATAAAGAATTGGAGACCGGTGTACGACATTTTCGAGAAACGGTTATCTCTGTGGAAGGCGTCTTTCCTTTCTATTGGAGGGAAAATTACGTTGATTCGGTCTGTTCTTGAAAGTCTTCCTACTTATTTTTTTCTCTATACCGGGCTCCTATTAAAGTGGTCGATGATTTAGAAGGTATTATTAGGAGATTCTTATGGGGAGGATCTCCCTTGGAGAAAAAAGTCCATTGGGTTGCGTGGGAGAGAGTGGCTTCCCCGAAGAAAATGAGTGGATTGGGGCTTCAAAACCTTAGAGACATAAATACGGCTTTGCTCTCGAAGTGGGGTTGGAGATTCAAAACCGAGAGGGATAATCTTTGGGCTGGGGTGATCAAGGCGATCCATTCTAGTAGCTCGAATTGGGATTTTGTTCCGTTAAAAAAACGCTTGGTGGAGTTTGGAGTAGTATCGTGGCTTCTATCAAACGCCCAATCTTAGATGGTGTTTCGATTAGTAATCTTTTCAAAGGAAAGGTGGGCAGAGGAGATAACATCATGTTTTGGATGGATCCCTGGTTAAGTGAAATCCCTTTGAAGCTTAAGTTTCCTTCTTTGTTCCAGTTGGAGATGGATAAGCTTTGTAGTGTTCGAGACAGGTTAGAGGGGGACAGTTTGTGGTTATGGCGTCATGATCCTGCTACTTCGGACGAGATCTCAGAATGGACCTCTCTGTCCTCGTCGTTGGAGTCGGTCAATCTTTCTTCGAGTAATGACGAGTGGGTTCGGGTTGTTAACGGGTCGGACGGCTTCTCAGTCAAGGAGGTTAAGAAGGTTATTGACACGAAGAATGATTATAGCAACCGATTCGTGATGGAATGGTGCAATTGGGTTCCGCTAAAATGTAATGTTTTGGCATGGCGCGCGGAGATGGATAGAATCCCGATCGTGGAAGCTCTGGCTAGGAGGGGAGTTTCGATCATTGACGATGTGTGTAAATTTTGCGAGGCGGATCTGGATTCGGCGGTTCATCTGTTTATGGCTTGCCCCTTGGCGTTGGGGTTATGAGAGAAAATTAGCTTGTGGTGTCGGGTCATGAACTTTTATGTCTTTTCAGTCCGTGATCTTTTAGAAATTCATGATCATGGGCGTAAAGGGGCGTCGGAAAGAAAGGCGTTGCATGGGATCATTATTGCCGCTTGTTGGTTTTTATGGAAGGCTAGGAACAATTTGAGATTTAATGGGAAGAGAAGCAATGTCGAAGATATTTTTAGTGAAGTTAGATCGGCTAGTTTTTTTTTTCGTTCAAGCATAGGGCTAAAAATGGTTGTTTTGCTTGGGGGGATTGATGTAAATTTGTAAATATGTAGTTGGGTTTGTTTTGTTTTTGTCGTCCCGGTTTTCGGGTTCGGTGTTTCTTAATGAAGTTCTCCTTTCGAAAAAAAAGCCCCCTATGTGACATGACGCTGATGTAGATCTGACGTAACACTATAAAGCCCCTAGGGGCTTTAAACCACACCCCAACCTAAATGTTTTTGCCTCTTAGAATTTGTTGAAACTGTGGGATCTGAATTCCAATCTTAACGTGACGGTTGAGAAAACAAATTGGAGTTAAAACTAATTCATCATGTAAAGTCGTTCAAAGTGTTGAAACAAATTGGAGTTGAAACTAATTCACCGTGTATTTGGTACCAGTATATTCAATACCGGTATCAGTACTAGTTTTCTCGTTTTTCGGTATCAGTATTTTCAGTATCAAACGAGTACCATGCTCAGTGGCGGATCCATGAATGTTTCCTACCAGGTTCCTTTTGTTAGATTTTCATTAATTCTCACTATTTTTTTTTAAATCATACAAAATTTCCACTATTTTTTTCATTTTTTTTCCAAACTAAGGGGTTCCCGGGAACCCCAAAACACCCCTGGATCCGCCAATTAACATGCTCATCCCTATATGTATGGATGTGCACGCTAATATGATCTACGTGCTAGCATTTATGAGGCCATGCCCCTTTCTAGTGCCCCAATTACCCCTTTGCAAATTAATGTCACTAACAACTTTGGTCGAGCCCCTAGTAAAAGCCTTTTTGCCATCATCATTTTGGTGGGGTGGTAGAGGCTTTGTGGCTCTTGAACAGAGATCAGGGTTCAATTAGTGATTATGTAACCCAGTGGCGGATCTAGGATTCCGACCAAGCGGTAACGTTTTATAAATAAGCGGTAACGAAATTGAAAAAACGTCAAATTTTTTCAAAATTTACACTAATTTTTCCAAATTTTTTTCGACCAATGGGTAGCGGACGCCACCCCTTAACTACCTATAGGTCCGCCCCTGATGTAACCTTTGCCGTTAAAAAAAAAAGTAAAAGCATCTAATAATACATATTACTCGTAGCATGTGATAAATTTGATGTAATTTAAAATTAGGGACTATGTAACCTTTGCCGTTAAAAAAATAAGTAAAAGCATTTAAGAATACATATTACGTATCTTTTAATTTTCTTATCTCCTTTAGGTTAACGAACCAACATGTTTTCTCCGAGCTTTGACAATGAAATTAGTGACAAAAAATAATTTTTCATAAAACTAAGTTTGAAACTTTAAGAATACATAAATGAGTATTATGTCTTTGTAAACAACAAATATAATATTATACTAAAATAATAGAGTAATGCTTAAGTTGCTCCATTCTAATGGTTATACGAATTAAGCAAACACGATGAGTTATGAGCCAATCAATCTCCCTTTAATTATAAGCCATCAAATCAAAATCCTTTTGGTACTTTTACTATTTTGTTCAACCCAATTCCTTAGCGAATTAAGGTAAAAATCCCTATAGTGACAATTGAGATGTAAATTCACATTATGGCATTCAATCAAACTACTGGCAGGCATAGTTAAAATGCTGATTTGGTTGTTGCTCATCCCTTTGATGTGGCCTATTGAAGACAATAATCAATCTACCAGTTGTTTGTGGCAATGGTAGGGCCATTAAATATCATTGATTCACATGCATGTCTTCATGAATAGCGACTTCATTTTCGTCCAACAAGTTATGTTTAAGTCGTTATCGTATATTCAAAATGAATATCGAAATTATAGACTATAGATTTTGTCTATACCTGGTTTTTCGGTAGAGGCGGACCTACAAACACAACACCGGTGTATACTAGTTTTTGTTTGCTATTTATATATCTAGCACCAATGTAAAAGATTATGTGTTATATAGTTTCTGATAGTCTTTTTATTTATTATTTATGTATTTGACAGTTGAATTACACTGATTTATGTTTAAAAGATATTTAAGGGGGTTGCACAACTAGCCGATTTGGGTTTCAGGCAGTGGCGGACCTAGGAATTTTTCCATGGGAGTGCGGAACATTTTTAAAAATTTTAGGCCCCAAGGTATATAAATAAAAAATCGGTTCGTATCGGGTCAGTTCGGGTCGAGTCGGGTCGGGTCATGTAAAACAAAAGAACTAAATTTATATAATCATCAAAAACACGTCAAACCTTGTTACAAACATAATTAAAACGTCGTCCCACGGGTTTTTATTTTTTGAAATCTATCCAAAACATCATCTAAACCTACTTTCTTAAGCAACTCTTTCTCTATATAACATATACAACCATTCTCATCGCCAATCCGATTACGCAGGTATCCACATCAACGAATCGGGAAGACGTATCAACTTTACTCTTGAGAAATCGCGCCATAACGTCCCTGCTCATTGTTCCTATCGGCTATCACAAACAAATTGATCTATAAGTTCATGGCTCCATAACATATTACATAATGTATCAGCTATTCAAGCCCTAAATATCATAATGTAAATCACCCTAAAAATCATCTAAACAACATATACACCATAAAAAAAGCCAAACGTTCTTCACTAAAAAAAAGCAAAAAATACTGTGGTATGCGGCTATAAAAAAGGCAAAATATCATCACTAACAAAATATAACCCACCATAACATAATGAAAATAAAACGAAGCACATGTCTACAATGGTTAGTATGCGGCTATAATAGGCTGCTGGAGGTGGATAATATCAACCAATAATCATCAAAAAAAAAAAAAAAAAACCAAGAAATTTAACCGTGTTTGATCGGCGGTGGTATGGTGGCTGATTACAGTAGTATGCGGCTGCTGACTGTTCACTGTTGTCGCTGTTGATGTTCTGATCATTGGCGTGCAAGGACGATAAAGAGAGCAGGATAGAATACGTAAGGGTTTTGGGCTTGTTTATTTTATTTTAGTTTGAAATATTGTTGATTTGTTGGGTTTGTTTATTGGGCTAAGACTTAGTAGTGGGCTAGTTAAATGTGACAACTCGAGTTTCCAAGATTCCATCTTCGCATTTATTGCACGTTAATTGTTTACGTTATTTGTTTCACAACTGTATTTGCAAAACTTGTTTGCTTTGTAACCGTACACGTTTTTACACGACTTGTTTGCTTTGTAACCGTACGCGTTTGTGATATGTTAAATTGTATTGTGATTATTGTGTTATATGTTTGGTGATTTAAACTGGTAACCTATTAACCTGTGTAGAAGTTAAAATCTTAAAATGTTGTACCCCAAACAACCTCGACGAAACCCAGAGTTTCACCGCTAACCGTCTCGACGAAACCAAGGGGAGTTTCGTCAAAACACCTCGACGAAACAGGGAGTTTCGCCGGCCCAGGTTTCTCCGAAGCCCATTAAGGGCCCAGTGCGTATAAGTAAGTTTATATTGCGTAAAACAGTTACATGCGGCTATTATCTGGCCATTCGAAAACCCTAGGACTTCTCTGAGCATCGGCAGCCTCCGTCCCCTCTCGAATCCTTGCTAGTCTCTCTCTCAACCGGTTAGTGATGATAATCAATTCGATCTTATTGTTATTGTGTGCATAGATATCCATCAGGATAGGAGAGTGTGTATGCTAGATGATGTGCCTGTGATATATGCTTAACTGGGGAATCATGTATCTAGGGTTTTGGGCGTTCTAGTACAAATCGATATGTTAGGAATTTCAGGAACGGTATTCATATATGTTTGCTAAATGGAGCCTATATTCTGTCGATATTGTGCATATGTTGAACGAATCAGGTCATCAATTATATATATATGTGTGAACTAGATTGCATACGGTTGCTTTATAATTAGGGATCATGATGAACAAAAAGTATAGTGATATTAATAGAATAATGATGCATAACAATTAAGGGTTATTACAATTGGATGATAACTGTACGATAAGTGCATATGGTAAAACGGCTAATAATGTTAATTAGGGTTTTTCTGTGTTTGAAACTGTTACGCGCCGTAACAGTTGCTTGTCGACGAAACACATGTCGACGAAACTTGAGAGTTTCGTCGATGGGGATTACGACGAAACATGGTGAGTTTCGTCGCATAGAGTTTCGCCGAGTATGAGTTTCGTCAATGGATTTCATCTGAACAGTAGGTTGTGATGTCTTCGCTGATTTCATGTTTTATAACTGTATGAGTTACTTTGGTATGCTACGAACTGTTATTGTCTGTTGTGGCCTATGCATGGGTAGTATGAACTTGAATAACTGTTAGGATGTTTCAATACACTATATGATAGCATAACAAAAATGAATCTTGCGAAAGATAACTGATATTGTATGTATTCATACACTAGGCTTTGACTGATAAACTGTGATCAAGTAGAGTAGCAAACCGAGCAAACCAAGGTGAGTTCACACTCCTAAGGCATGGGATTCCCGGTGGGTTGGGAATGGGATTGAATAACTACGACAGAACTCGTACATTCACCACTACTAGACTACTTACCACCGTCCTCGGATTGGGAAGGACGCCAGCGCTAAACCTACGTACTCGCTACGTACTACCGTCCTCGGATTGGGAAGGACGCCAGCGCTAAACCTACACATTCTTATACGTACCTCTGTCCTCGGATTGGGAAGGGCACCTACGTAAAACCTACGTATTCTCTTACGTACCTCTGTCCTCGAATTGGGAAGGACACCTTTAGATACAACTAGTCTAGTGAATACAACATGGGAAGCCCCCGCTAAATATCGTGAAAAGGTTTGGGAAACAAGGATACCGGTTAACACATGGTTATGAAACAAACTTACAATTTCTGAAACGAACTAAACAACTGAACAAACAACTGTGAACTCGCTCAACTTTGTTGTTGACTCGTTGTTACATGCCTTGCAGGTCGTTAGGTACTCATGGAGCTTGCACGGGGAGGCGTGGTCGTTGTGGGACATGGACTGTCATATACCATGCCAAACATTTAATACATTTGAACTTTTGGTTTTAAACATTATGCTTCTGCTGATTTCTCAGACTATGTTTTATGGACACCAATTATATTATGTTTGGGTTTTACATTTATTTATACGCTATGTTCAATATGATTGGTGGCTTGATCCTGGTCAGTCACGCCTCTAAGCGGTGATACTCCGCATGTGGATTTTGGGGGTGTGACAGATTGGTATCAGAGCCATTGGTTATAGTGAACTTGGTTTTAAAAAGGGGGAAACTTTTGGGATAAAACCAGACTATAACCTGAACAGTGCTCAACGATCCACAACGACGCTTCGCTCCACGTGCAAGACTCGACATTATAGGTGATATGATTCATGTTTATATTTCTTACTTGTTAATTACATAGTACATTGCTCATAGTATGCTTAGATAAATGTAACAACTATTGCTTGAAACACATGTGTGCTTACTCTCTTCTGTCATCGTACTTTCGCGAACCTCTCTCACTCATGTTTCCTTTGGTATGAAGATCATGAGTGGACGTGTCAACATGACTCATGCCCAGCTGACGGCTATAATCAACGAACAAGTTGCTGCGGCACTTGCAGCCGTTCAAGCAGGAGGTATACCCTGCAGTCGCAACTCAGTCTAGGATCTTTAGATCCTACCCTCATAAACCAACTCTTGTGAATTAACTTTGTCCTGTTCTTATACACGCAACAGGTCAGCATGCTCAGCCGCCTGTGTGCACGTTCAAGACTTTTATGGACTGTCGTCCTAGTACTTTCAGTGGCACTGAAGGGGCCGTTGGACTCCTCCACTGGTTCGAGAAGCTCGAATCGGTCTTCGAAATGTGTGAATGCCCTGAGGCTCGTAGGGTGAAGTATGTCACTGGTACCCTCGAAGGCACTGCGCTGACTTGGTGGAACGCGCAAGTTCAAATGTTAGGGCTGGCAGCTGCTAATGCCACCACATGGAATGACTTCAAGGAACTAATCAAGCGAGAATACTGTAATCGTGATGACCTCCACAAGCTGAAAGTGGAATTCTTTAACCTGAAGATGACGGGGTCAGAGATAGAGGCGTATACGAAGCGATCAAACGAACTGGCAGTGTTATGTCCAACTATGGTGGATCCTCCCATCAAGCGTATCAAGCTGTACCTCAAAGGCTTAGTACCAGAGATTTCAAAGCCATGTGACTTCTGCTAACCTTGCTACCATCCAGGATGTTACTCGTCTTGCTCATCGTCTCACAGACCAGGCAGTGGAACAGAACAAGCTGCCTAAGCGTATAGGTGCTACTGCTACTACTACTTCTGCTATTCCCAGTGACAACAAACGAAAATGGGATGGAGCCTCCAGTAAGGGTTCGACTACAGTTCAGTCCCAGGCGCAGCAGCGAAATATTGATGACTACCAGAGTCCTGGTTAGCAATCTTCTGGTAGTCAAGGGCAGGGTGGATCTCGAGGAAACCACCCAAAGTGCAACAAATGCAACAGGCACCACAATGGTCAGTGCAACAAGGGACGTTGTCAGAGGTGTCTCAAGATGGGTCATGAAGCCAAGGATTGCAGGAGCTCACGGCCTGCAAATCTGAATCGTCAGCAGCAACAGCAAGCACCGTAGAATCAGCAACAGGGCAACAGGGGATGCTTTCAGTGTGGTGCTGAAGGTCACTTCAAGAGACACTGCCCGCAGTTAAATCAGAATCAGAATCAGAACCACAACCAAGGAAACGGGAACAATAATGGGGGCAACAATGGGGGAAACAATGATGGCAACAGTGCCAGGGGTCGAGTGTTCGTGCTGGGTCAGGGTGACGCAAGGAATGATCCTAACGTAGTGATGGGTAAGTTCCTTCTTGACGACTTTTATGTTACTGTTTTATTTGATTCGGGTGCCGATACCAGTTATGTGTCTCTAAAAGTTAGTCAAATGCTCAAGCGCACACCAACACTTATGAACACCAAGCACATAGTAGAGTTAGCAAATGGTAAAAGCCTAGAGGCCACACAAATAATTAAGGGTTGTAACCTCGTTTTAGCGGGTCAGATCTTCTCCATCAATCTTATTCCTATAGTTCTGGGTTGTTTTGACATCGTCATTGGGATGGATTGGTTATCCCAACAGCAAGTAGAGATCCTGTGTAAGGAAAAGATTGTTCGTATTCCCCGTTCTGGTAAAGACCCTCTCGAAATTCTAGGCGACAAGAGTGGTGCTGTGGTGGGCATCATCTCCTTTCTCAAGGCCCAGAAGTGTTTGCGAAAGGGCCACACTGCTATTTTAGCACTTGTTACTGATGCATCATCGAAAGAGAAGAAAATAGAGGATATTCCTGTAGTACGTGACTTTCCTCAAGTGTTTCCCGAGGAATTACCTGGCCTACCGCCTCATCGCCAGGTCGAATTTCAAATCGAGCTAACTCCTGGAGCAGCGCCAATAGCTCGAGCACCTTATCGTTTAGCTCCATCAGAACTTGAAGAACTGTCCACGCAACTACAAGAGCTCTTGGATAAAGGTTTCATTCGTCCTAGCTCTTCGCCTTGGGGAGCTCCAGTATTATTTGTGAAGAAGAAAGACGGTACTTTCAGAATGTGTATTGACTACCGCGAACTCAACAAGGTGACTGTAAAGAATCGCTATCATCTTCCACACATTGATGACTTATTCGACCAGTTGCAAGGGTCGAGCTTCTATTCAAAGATTGATTTGAGATCAGGCTACCATCAACTGAGAGTCCGGGACGAGGACATCTCCAAAACAGCATTCAGAACTCGCTACGGCCACTACGAGTTTCTGGTCATGCCATTCGGGTTAACAAACGCACCTGCGGTTTTCATGGATCTTATGAACCGAGTGTGCAAACCATACCTGGATAAGTTCGTTATCGTATTTATTGACGACATCCTGATCTACTCTAAGAGTCAGGAGGAACACGAGCAACATTTGCGACTTATTTTGGAACTTCTTCGAACATAGCAACTTTATGCCAAGTTTTCCAAATGCGACTTCTGGCTTCGAGAAGTACATTTCTTAGGCCATGTGATAAACGGGAATGGGATTCACGTTGATCCATCCAAAGTCGACTCGATCAAGAACTGGCCTGCACCGCGTACACCAACAGAAATTCGCCAATTCTTGGGTTTGGCGGGCTACTACAGAAGGTTCATCAAAGACTTTTCCAAGATTGCGCAGCCGCTTACTTTGCTAACTCAGAAGGGTGTCACCTATCGTTGGGGTGATGCTCAAGAATCAGCGTTCCAACATTTAAAGAATATACTTTGTAGCACACCTATTCTTTCATTGCCAGAGGGCACAGATGATTTCGTGGTATATTGTGACGCGTCAATTCAGGGTCTTGGTCGTGTATTGATGCAACGGGATAAAGTCATTGCTTACGCCTCGCGCCAACTTAAGATTCATGAAAGAAATTACACCACACACGACTTGGAGCTGGGATCAGTTATTTTCGCACTTAAGATATGGAGACATTACCTGTACGGTACCATGTGCACCATTTACACCGATCACAGGAGTCTCGAGCATATCTTCAAACAGAAGGAGTTGAACATGCGAAAACGTCGATGGGTCGAGCTATTGAATGATTACGAATGTGCCATCAAGTACCATCCGGGTAAAGCCAATGTTGTGGCCGACGCCCTCAGTCGAAAGGATACTACGCCTAAGCGTGTGCGAGCATTACAACTCACCATTCAATCTAGCCTTCCTTCCCAGATACGAGATGCTCAGGCAGAAGCATTGAAACCAGAAAACGTCAGGGCTGAAGCCCTACGCGGCTCAAGGCAACGGTTAGAACAAAAGGGAGACGGCGCCTACTACGTAACAGGACGCATCTGGGTCCCACTCTATGGCAATTTACGAGAACTTGTAATGAATGAAACACATAAGTCTCGTTACTCAGTACATCCTGGTTCGGATAAGATGTACCACGATCTCAGAACTACGTATTGGTGGCCTAGCATGAAAGCTCACATAGCAACTTACGTTAGCAAGTGTTTGACTTGTGTGAGAGTCAAGACCGAATATCAGAAACCATCGGGCCTACTCCAACAACCAGAGATACCACAATGGAAATGGGAGCAAATTTCCATGGATTTCGTTACTGGCCTGCCTAGATCTCAACGTGGAAATGATACCATTTGGGTGATCGTGGATCGACTCACAAAGTCTGCACACTTCTTGGCTATCAAGGAAACGGATTAGTTCTCCACCTTAGCAGATGTTTATCTTAAGGAAGTTGTCTCGAGGCACAGGGTGCCAACCTCTATTATTTCCGATCGTGATGCACGTTTTACTTCAGAACTGTGGCAAGCGATGCACAAATCTTTTGGCTCTCGATTAGACATGAGCACAACCTATCACCCGCAAACAGATGGGCAGTATGAACGCACCATTCAAACCCTTGAAGACATGCTTCGTGGATGTGTGATTGATTTTGGCAACGGCTGGGAAAAACATCTATCATTAGTGGAATTTTCGTATAATAACAGCTACCACACCAGTATTCAGGCCGCTCTATTTGAGGCATTGTACAGGCGTAAATGCCGATCACCTCTTTGTTGGGCAGATGTGGGGGATAGTCAGATCACGGGCCCAGAACTTGTAGTAGACACAACGGAAAGAATTGATCAGATACGACAACATATGGCGGCAGCTCGTGACCGTCAGAAAAGCTACGCTGATAAACGCAGGAAACCACTTGAGTTCCAGGTTGGGGATCGAGTGCTACTCAAGGTCTCAACGTGGAAAGGAGTAGTTCGTTTTGGCAAACGAGGCAAACTCAATCCGCGTTATGTCGGACCGTTCGAAATCATCGAGAAAATAGGCAAAGTTGCCTACAAACTAAACCTACCCGTAGAACTCAGCGGAGTTCACAACGTATTTCACGTGTCAAATCTGAAGAAATGTCTATCAGTTGAGACCCTCATAGTTCCTTTTAAGGAGCTCACTATAGACGACCAGTTGCGATTCGTCGAAGAACCGGTAGAGATTACAGACCGAGACATGAAGGTTCTCAAGCATATCAGAATACCTCTTATTCGAGTTCGTTGGAACTCCCGTCGTGGCCCAGAGTTCACCTGGGAACGAGAAGATCAAATGAAACTCAAGTATCCCAGTTGTTCGAGAACAGTGCAACCACTACTGAGGCTGAAGCTACTACAGAATTTCGGGACGAAATTCCAAACCAACGGGGGGATGATGTGACGCCCCAGGAAAACCAGGAAACCACGAAAACCTAACTAGCTTCCTCAGTAACCGCATGCTAAATTTCAGGACGAAATTTCTTTCAAGTTGGGGATAATGTGACAACTCGAGTTTCTAAGATTCCATCTTCGCATTTATTGCACGTTAATTGTTTACATTATTTGTTTCACAACTGTATTTGCAAAACTTGTTTGCTTTGTAACCGTACACGTTTTTACACGACTTGTTTGCTTTGTAACCGTACGCGTTTGTGATATATTAAATTGTATTGTGATTATTGTGTTATATGTTTGGTGATTTAAACTGGTAACCTATTAACCTGTGTAGAAGTTAAAATCTTAAAATGTTGTACCCCAAACAACCTCGACGAAACCCAGAGTTTCACCGCTAACCGTCTCGACGAAACCAAGGGGAGTTTCGTCACAAACACCTCGACGAAACGGGGAGTTTCGTCGGCCCAGGTTTCTCCGAAGCCCATTAAGGGCCCAGTGCGTATAAGTAAGTTTATATTGCGTAAAACAGTTACAAGCGGCTATTATCTGGCCATTCGAAAACCCTAGGACTTCTCTGACCATCGGAAGCCTCCTTCCCCTCTCGAATCCTTGCTAGTCTCTCTCTCAACCGGTTAGTGATGATAATCAATTCGATCTTATTGTTATTGTGTGCAGAGATATCCATCAGGATAGGAGAGTGTGTATGCTAGATGATATGCCTGTGATATATGCTTAACTGGGGAATCATGTGTCTAGGGTTTTGGGCGTTCTAGTACAAATCGATATGTTAGGAATTTCAGGAACGGTATTCATATATGTTTGCTAAATGGAGCCTATATTCTGTCGATATTGTGCATATGTTGAATGAATCAGGTTATCAATTATATATATATGTGTGAACTAGATTGCATACGGTTGCTTTATGATTAGGGATCATGATGAACAAAAAGTATAGTGATATTAATAGAATAATGATGCATAACAATTAAGGGTTATTACAATTGGATGATAACTGTACGATAAGTGCATATGGTAAAACGGATGATAATGTTAATTAGGGTTTTTCTGTGTTTGAAACTGTTACGCGACGTAACAGTTGCTTGTCGACGAAACACATGTCGACGAAACTTGAGAGTTTCGTCGATGGGGATTACGACGAAACATGGTGAGTTTCGTCGCATAGAGTTTCGCCGAGTATGAGTTTCGTCAATGGATTTCATCTGAACAGTAGGTTGTGATGTCTTCGCTGATTTCATGTATTATGACTGTATGAGTTACTTTGGTATGCTACGAACTGTTATTGTCTGTTGTGGCCTATGCATGGGTAGTATGAACTTGAATAACTGTTAGGATGTTTCAATACACTATATGATAACATAACAAAAATGAATCTTGCGAAAGATAACTGATATTGTATGTATTCATACACTAGGCTTTGACTGATAAACTGTGATCAAGTAGAGTAGCAAACCGAGCAAACCAAGGTGAGTTCACAATCCTAAGCCATGGGATTCCCGGTGGGTTGGGAATGGGATTGAATAACTACGACAGAACTCGTACATTCACCATTACTAGACTACTTACCACCGTCCTCGGATTGGGAAGGACGCCAGCGCTAAACCTACGTACTAGCTACGTACTACCGTCCTCGGATTGGGAAGGACGCCAGCGCTAAACCTACATATTCTTATACGTACCTCTGTCCTCGGATTGGAAAGGGCACCTACGTAAAACCTACGTATTCTCTTACCTACCTTTGTCCTCGGATTGGGAAGGGCACCTTTAGATACAACTAGTCTAGTGAATACAACATGGGAAGCCCCCGCTAAATATCGTGAAAAGGTTTGGGAAACAAGGATACCGGTTAACACATGGTTATGAAACAAACTTACGATTTCTGAAACGAACTAAACAACTGAACAAACAACTGTGAACTCACTCAACTTTGTTGTTGACTCGTTGTTACATGCCTTGCAGGTCGTTAGGTACTCATGGAGCTTGCACGAGGAGGCGTGGTCGTTGTGGGACATGGACTGTCATATACCATGTCAAACATATAATACATTTGAACTTTTGGTTTTAAACATTATGCTTCCGTTGATTACTCAGACTATGTTTTATGGACACCAATTATATTATGTTTGGGTTTTACATTTATTTATACGCTATGTTCAATATGATTGGTGGCTTGATCCTGGTCAGTCACGCCTCTAAGCGGTGATACTCCGCATGTGGATTTTGGGGGTGTGACATTAAATGTGTTGGGTATTTGGGTTTAGATATTTAGGTATTAAAAGTTATAAAATTTAGGTAGTATTTTTTATAAAATAAGAGTTTACTAAAGAATATTTTTAAAATATAAAGTGATAACACTTTTTACCTAAGGGGTGTGGACGAAAAATTCCAAAGGGGTGCGAACGAAAAATTCCATGGGGTGCGGACGAAAAATACCAAGGGGTGCGGACGGGATTTTCGACGGAACTTAGCACTAAATTTCTTTTTTCCCGGGGGTGTGCCCGCCCACTTTGGGCTGGGCTTAGGTCCGCCAATGGTTTCAGGTAGGGTACCCAAATCGGTAACACCGTCGCCACCTATTTGGGTACCCCAAATTGGGTAGGGGGTTGGGATTGTAGTTACCGAATAGTAAGGTGTGTGGTAGGAGAGAGATAGAGAGAGTAGTAGGGCTGCAAACGAACTGAACTTTCAGCGAACACTTCATGACCGTTCAGTGGGAAGTTCGATTGTGTTCATTCATTTAATAAATGAACGAACACGAACAAGAGATTTCGTTCGTTTAATTAAACGAACGCGTACATTCATTTATGTTCGTGAATGTTCAATAACGTGTTCGTATATGTTCATGAATGGTCAATACCTAAAGTAGGTTATGTTCGTTTGGATAATTAGGTTAGTGTATTTTGAGTAGATCTACTTAAGGTTTGTAATGAAAGATGCCTATTTTATTAAAAATTTAATATATGTTCGTTTATATTCATGAACGCTTGATTGTGTTCGTATGTATTCATTTGTGTTCATCAACATTCGTTTATGTTAATAAGTGTTTGTTTGTGTTCGTTTGTGTTGATGAGCGTTCGTTTGTGTTCATGAACAATTGTTTCTCTTTGTTTGTTTTCATTTATGTTCATGAAGATTCGTTTGTGTTCGGTACCTAAACGAACACGTTTATTTTCTCAATGAACGAACACGAACATAAAATCTCATTCGGTAAGTGTTTATACTATTCGTGAACACATTATTTCCTTAACAAACGAACATGAACAAGGGCTTGTTCATGTTCGTTCGGTTCGTTTGCAGCCTTAGAGAGTAATGTGTAGGGGGAGAGTAGTGTACAAAGGTGGGTCCATGGTTTATGGTAGTGGTGCCACCAATAATGTGTTTTGAAGTAGTTTAAGATAAAAGTATGTTGATAACGTGTAATTGGAGAAATTTCGTGTATATTTGGCTTGGCTTGTGCCCCAACCCCCTTAAGGTCATCCACAATCGACACACGCCCAAGCCACGTGGCATGGGCAAGGGCGTGGTACACCGGCGGAGCCAGCGTGAGTGTTCGACAGGGGCAATTAGCGTCGCTGCATTCACGGCATGAAATGGTGAAGATGTAGGGCCCTTTGTTGTTTTGAAGGTTTTTTTTAACAAGAATTTGGTAGAGGTGATGGTGGGTGTATGGCTAAAAAAAGGGTGGTGGCTGGTGTAGGGCTGAAGGGGTGGTGGTGGGTAGGGGTGTGCACAGTTCATTTTGGTTTAATTATTAGCATTATTCGTAACCTAACCGAAGTCATCGGTTAATCGGTTAGGTTTATTCGGTTAATTTGTCGGTTTTCAGTTCGGTTAATAATCAAACCAAATATTGACTAATTTTTTTGTTTAGAAATACATGTAATGAAAGTATAAATACATGAAATAGATATATAAATACATGAATTGGATGTATAAATAAATAAAATGGAGTTATAAACACATGAGATGGAAGTATAAATATAAAACATGACTTGGATGTATAAAAGCTAGAAAATATGAAGATTTAAATTGATTCAGTTCGGTTAACCAATGATACAAAAAATATCCGTTAATCGATTTTCAGGTAATTCGGTTTTGATTAATTTCGGTTCGGTTATGTCGGTTTTCGATTATTGCTCACCCCTAGACTGGCGGGCGTAGGGCTGAAGAAGAAGATAGAATCAGGTTTTTACACATGGTCCCTTAAGTTATAGAAATTTACACTTTAAACCCTGAGTTATTATGTTTACTTTTATTTCATTATTTTAATTTTATAAATTTATTTTTAATTTATTTAATTATTTATCTAAATTAGATTGTATTATTTAAATGAATAGGTATGGTTAAAAAACAATTGGTGGGTGATGGAAAGTGAAAGAAGGGTGAAACCATATTATGTGAAAGAAACCGAGGAAAGATAGAAATGTGTTGTATTGTGGTATGTACTTTATACATGGTAGTGATGTGAAGTGAAAGAGGTGTGAGGCTATTGCAAATAGCCTAAGAACAACACATTTACCATGTGCAACCCTCGTTGTCGGATTTGTACTCCTCTCCTGACAAATTAACAAAAAAAAGTTAGCATTAATAGAGTGATTCAGCTGATGGCATGATAATAATTCAATGATCCAAATTTGTCGTTAAAAAAACATTTGTTGGCATTACCTAAGTATTAAAAAATAAACCTAATGAATAGTAACATATTATTATTATTAATTATTAAATACATTAAAAATGAAACCTAAAATCAAACTTAATGAATAGTATTTAATAACATAACACAACATATTAAGTACTGATATATTAAAAAATAAACCTAAAGAATAGTAATATATTATTATTATTGATATATTAAAAAATAAACCTAATGAATAGTAATATATTATTATTATTATTAATTATTAAATACATTAAAAATGAAACGTAAAATCAAACCTAATGAATAGTATATAATAACATAACACAACATATTAAAAATGGAACCTAATGTGTAGTAACATCACCTTTAAGCTCATGTCACGTGCAATGCAAGTAATTGCACAGTTTAGATTGTTTTTCATACATGTGGTAAGTAAATATTGTTTCACATGAATGAGGTTTTATATTCACGACAACTTCTTTTACTTTCTTTTTTGTAATGAATGAATTGTAGCATGTAAATTTAACTTGGATATTTAAAGTATGGATGAGCAAATAGTATCATATCCTGTAATCAAATCGGGATCATATCGGTATCATATTTACTATACCGAATCATTTTCGTTACCAATTTGGTACCCACCTTTTGGCATTTTCGGAATCGTTACTTTCGGTTCGGCACGGGTCTAGCACCATACCTGTATTTACTGATTTTTACCTTCAAATGTCATACCATATCGTACAAAGCCTTTTCGGTACTGGTACCTAATTTCGATGATTTTCGAGATCGCTATTTTCGGTATCGTTACCGGTACCGAGCTCATAAATGTTTTAATGTGTTAGTACAGTAATAACTGAACTGAAAACAACCGAATTTCCAACGTGTAGGACGTGTGCGTCCTACTGTTATATATTAGATTATTTAAAATCATTTTTTAGGACCAGATGACTACCGTTACTATGTCATTTTTATCTATGTTGTGATATTTGGTATGTGTTTGCCGTTGTCGGCACGCGTCTTGCAGAAGTTGGATCCCCGCTGCAACGCACGGACGGAAAATCAACTAGTTGCATTAAAAGTTAAAACCACCTTAAAATAGATTTGTACCGCTGGGGCTTTTTTCTTTTGGTTTAAAACATTTTAAAGACAACCAACCGACTAAATTTATTAAGATATTGCAAAACTTTTATTTATTTTTAAGCTGAAGAGTTTTGTCAGTTTTATAAATATTTAATCGTTTGTATTTAAAATATGTTTATAAATTATGAACATTTAATTCTATATAGAGTAAGATTATTGTATAAATGGCTTAACATACAAAATATGTAAAGTGAATGAGAGAATTTTTTTATTTTTACTTTTTTGATTTTTTTTCGCATCTTGTCAGACACGTATTTTAGTCCTCGGGTCTTAAAAATTTGTCTATTTACACTAGTTGAGTAAATACATATAATTTTTTTTTTACATTTTGCAATTAAACATCATGATAAAGAAAATTCAAAAAGAATAATCTTTCTTCACTTCTCATGTTTAGTATGTTAAGACTCATTTGTATTTGATCTTTACCCGTTCTATATAAAACCAATTTTAAGTTTCAAACTTCAAAACGAAATATACATTAATATATATTTCTTCAAATGTAATGTATATAATACACTTCTTTTAAACTCTCTTTTTCTCTATTTCCTGATATATGGTTATCTGTCATACAGAATACATATTTTTTGGTATCTTGTCTACATTCATTCATAGTTATGACCGCCATTAAGGGCCTCAAGTTGTAGATGTCATATGCTTGGCCTACCAAACATTTAGTGATATTTAAATGTGATCAGTCCGTTAGCAGAAAATCGTAAGTATGAAGGTTGATTTTAATGTCTTTGCGATGCTATCTCAATTATAACGAGTTGATGTCAACCCGCGTGTTACGACGGGATGTTGATTATGAATGTATTTAGTATCTCTATATTAAATGCGAGTTTTTTTAACTTATGGAATTCATCTTGTCTAACCTCCAGCCTACAATACTATAATCAACTTACGATAGATTATAGTTTTTTTGGTTTGGTTTCTCAAACAGAATTAGATTTATTTTGTTTAATTAAAAAAGTTTCATCGTACTTTATTTTATAAACACCAAAAATATTATTACGCACTTTGTAATTAATTAATAACTCTGCCCGGTTCTAAACAGCCGATTGAAGCTAGGTATGAAAAAAAAAAGTTGAAACTCTTTTCAAAAGTTTATACATGAAGATTAAAAACGTTTGGGTTTTGAAGAAAATGAAACATTTTAAAAGGAGTTGAAAATGATATACAGAAAAACTTTGATAAATTTTATTCATATAAAAACTTAACTGTTAAAAAACGACGTAATGCAAATATTAAGCAAAAATAAATTGATACCATTATTTTGATATAATTTTTTTGCAAATTTGTACATGTAACCACCGAAAATTGAAGAAACCAAGTTACAACATTAAAATTGTCAAGTGTCTAAGTAAGATTTAATTCTAAGATTTAATTCTCATAAATTGTTAACTAATGTTAAGTAATTCTGTAAAAGTTAAAAAGCTAGTTTCACAAAATATAAATGTAAAAAAAATATAAGTAATCGTTTTTAAAACGTATAAATACTTGAAGGTGGGCTAAATGTAAAAGAAAAGTTAATTAATGATTAATCAGGTTTTGAGGAGGAAACCTAAATAAGAAGGGTAGATTTTTAACATGTGAAATAAGAGGTATGGTGCCAATTCCATGCACACATGGCAGAGACCACTCCACTTTCTTCTTCCTACATGGCGCTTACACCAGCAAGCAAACCCAGAAACTTCTAGAAGCTTCTGGAAGACGCTAAGGTGGCACCGAAGATGCTCCTCCAGACATAAAGGACAACACGTGTCACCATGCGACACAATCTGGGGGCAGACCGACAGCTGCGGTACAATTTCTCCAGCATGGACAAATGATGGCGCGCCACGTGGACCACTATCCTGACCACAGCAGAAGAGACCAAGAGGATATTCCACTTGGTCGGACAGCTGGCGCCCAATAGCAGCTGGCAAGGTCGCTCCTCCTTCCTTCACCCTCCAGCTATAAATAGGACCCTTCATCATTCAGGTTATCCATTCTGCTCTCCTCACTTTTCACCTACAACACACACTATTTTCTCCTCAGAACAGTACTTATTCTCACGCCGGAGCCCGGTTAAGAGGGAAACCCCCATATTCCCCTCTTAACGAGCCAACGGTTTGCTGTTTTGCAGGATCACAGTCTCAGGCGAGTAAAGAAGGAGATTGAACCCACATAAGAGACGACCCAGCTAGTTAACCATCGGTGTTAACCAGTGTTTCATCATTGGCGCCCACCACATTTTTTGCAAACCATTTTCATCTCCTTTCTCTTCAAAAAGCTCTCTAAATGACTGAACCAAACCCTTCCCCTCGCATGGATGGACAAGTCTCTTCCTTCGAACTAATTACGGACACCACTCACGTCCAAAGGTATCAAGGGAACGAGACCGTCAGAGAGGGGCAAGTAAACAATGAGTTACCCGATATCTTTGGGAGCACCTCCAGAGTTATCAATCAAAGAACAAACGGAGCTACTTTCCTTCACCCGGGGTAATTAACCAAACACCTCCAGAAGTTCCAACACCAAACCATGGGCCTGGCCCTTCAGCACCATCGGGTCAAATACAGCTGAACTTTTCAGCACTCTTAGGGCTACCTGGAGGAGAAACTCTCCTGGTACGCCAAGCAGACGACATCTTTGAACCTTGTCTATGTGCAGTTAAGCGCACAGCAAGCTTTGCTCCAAGCGCAAGCAAATCAGTCCGCTTTTGTTACTCCAACACAAAGGCCTCCAAATACTTATACCCTTCAACAGACGCACACGCGGAACCAGCAACCTGAAAAAACACCCAACACCAGGAGACAAAGTGTACCGACACGCGCGACATATGGCGAAACGGAGTGCAATTATGTGCAACACACCCACCAGCAGAAGAAATCAGTACACAGCCGCCTGGGCCAGCGCAACATAAATGATGAATGGGACAGCTACAATGAAGAGGATGACGCGACGTACAAGAGAGAAAGCACGGTATTTAGCAGATTGCCGCCAGGTCACGAAGCATACAAACCACATAAGCGCACGGGGTTCAATCCAAATGCAGAACATGATTATTCGTTAAGCTATCGCCCAGAAGGCATAGCTGAAAAATCGAAGTTTATCAGAGAGATTGCAACAGCTGATATCGACAAGACAAAGCTACCACACAAAGTGGGCAAGTATAATGGCTTAACAGACCCCGATGATCACCTCCAAGTCTTCAACTGCGCAGGATTAACAGGTCGCTCAAACCTTCATCGGCGCGGCGCACGTCTGGTTTGATAGTCTACCTGAAGGAAGAATCAAATCCTGGATGAATTTTCGAGATAAGTTTCTTGCACATTTCTCTCAACAACTGTAACATCCCAAAAATGGGGTTTGATAATTTAGACCCGGTTAATATAAAGGAACGGGTAAATTACCGTTTGGAGTAAAAGTGAACCCGTAAATGAATATTAACTAGGAATAATTAACCTAGTTGAATATTAGTATCGTTGGTATCAAACGAAGGGTTGTAGCCTTAATTAATTAAAACGAAACATGAGGGACCAAAGTGAACAACTTGAAAGTTGTTTTATTAAAAGAAAATAACACACACACATACACACACATCGTGTGTGTGTTCTGTACGTGATCAGGGGAAAGCTCTAGAGAGCCAAACCCTAGTTCATCTTATATCATCCAATTAAAGGATGAATCGAGGCTCAAATTCAAGAAGGAACATGAATTAATGATCACCCAAGCTAGAGGATCATAAGGTATGTTAAATTTTGATGTTTAATGAAGTTGAGAAATCTTGATGAACATCACAAGTAGTGATTTATGTATGAATCGTAGAGGTTATGGCCAAATTGACGATGTATGCTTGTTTAGGAACTAATCCTATGTGAAAATTCTTAGTGAATTGCTATAATTTAGGTGTTTGGATGAATTACCACTTTTAGCTAAGTGGGTTTATGTTTAATCCATGAAATGGTATGAATTTGATCATGAATATGTGTAGTATGTGATGTGTGCTTGTATATGGATGAAGTATGGTATATAATTTGAATGATGTTTATTTAGGTTGATGAATGAAAGGGATAATTAGGAGGAAAGGCATGAAAAACGTGTACATTATGCTTAAAAAGTAGTACGCACACCAAGTGTTTGATGAAATGTCTAAATGACATTAATATGTGAAGGTTATGTTATGATGATGTTGAGTATGCTATATGCTTGTTTGAATCGGCTAATGAAAGGCCTATGTGAGATATGAACTTGATATGATCGTTCATATGTATAATCATGTATGCTAATAAGAATGTAAACGTAATGACATGAAAGTATAGGAATCATGTCAAGAGGGATGGGAGCGTGGAAGGCTAACGGGCCAAGAAGACTCAAGTAAGCGGATGCAAATTACGGGCACATAAGGTAAGTGAATCCCGAACTTACACTTTAGATGTAAAATGTATTGTAGTACGATGGTTATTGTGAATCATGTGGGAAAGTATGAAACAATGGAGGTAATAAGGTAAGTTTACGGAAAGTGAGTCGAAAGTGGGTAAGAAAGTAATTTCTATTAAGTATGGGTAAGGTAGGGAACTTACATGTTAGTATTATGCACAAAGATAAAGTAAGTAATTATACTTGTGGGTAAGATGTAAGTTGTAAATGAAGTGGGTATGAATGGTAAGGTATTATGCATGAAATGGAATTTAGTTAAATGCACAAATGAATGAGATTTGGTTATGTGTACTCGTGAAATTACACATATGAGATAAGTTAATGATGCTAATTGTTTTCTGTTAAGAATGAAATAGAAATGCAGGTATACTAAGAGTGAAGAATGAAGGTTAAGTATGGAGAGTCGGACGAGAGAGTTCGACTGGATGGATGAATGGATTCACATAAGCGAGGATAAGAAATGTTGATGCTTGATGATGCATGTTTTAAAGTATATGTATTACGTCACCGGTTGCTAATGAAGTAATTGTATGTGGTGACTGCAGGTTGTACAAGGTTACGAAATTCTCAACATGGAGAGTAAGCGATTGAAGATCGAGTCAAGACATGGATTGTACATGGGTGTGTATGTGGTCATTTAATTTGATATAAGTATGTTAGTTTTTAATTAATTTATGAAAAGGGATTAATGTAATTAAGTGAAAGAAGGAATAACTTATAAAGAAATTTTTAGTATGTATTTTCCGCTGCGAATCTTAGATTAAAACGGATTAGGGTCTTACAACAACGCAGGCACACCAGAGACCCAGCTAATTGCCTAAACATCTGGAGGAAAGATCGTGAAAGCATAGAAGATTTCATCACCAGATATAACAAAGAATGTCTGGAAATCGGAGATGTAGGTGAGAAGATGATGCGCGCACACTTTATGAGGGCAGTAAAATGTGATGACCTGATCAAAAGGTTAAAAGGAAGAGACGGAGGTCCCAAAGATTGGGACACCTTCATCGAAACAGCAAAGACAATTGCGCGAACTGATAAACAATTGACCGGCGATGATAGCCGTCAATACAATTATAGCCAACATGATCGACGCAACAAGAAAGGCAAAGGCCAATCATGGAATACATCTGGCTACAGAGAAAGAAGTCCACTAAGAGAAGACGCGCGTGCTACAATAAATCAAATCATTCATCGCAAAGAGGTTAAGAGAGAAAATAGGGAAAAGCAGTGGACACCCCTGACAAAGACCCCTTCCGAGGTCTTGTCAACCGAGAACCACCAGTTCAAACCTCCTTTACAAATGCGAAACAAAAGGGGCCAAGACCCAAATCTTTTCTGCGAGTTCCACAAAGATACAGGTCATTTGACCGACGATTGTTTTAGTCTAAAGCAGGAAGTAGAAAGAGCTTTGAAAGACGGTAAGCTCACCCATCTGGTTAAAGGAGGAAAACGCGACAATCGCCAAATTCAAAAAAGGGAAGAAGGCCCAGACAACAATAAGCTTCGAAAGCTAGAAACTCACATGATCCAAGGGGGTCAACGAAGATCGCGAAAGAACTACAACAAGCGCGCCTATGACGATTCTTGGCACGAAAGACAAGTTGTTTTCCATGTGGTGCGAGGAGGCCCAAGAGAACGAAGACCTATAGTCATTCCTGGCGTGTTCGGTCATTACCAGACCGACTACATTTTCATAGACCCAGGGAGCACCGCGGATATCATCTACGAACAGTGCTTTAATCAATTGGACCAAGAGGATAAAGCGCGCCTAGAACCAGTAGATTACCCACTAACCGGTTTCTGCAACGAAGCTGTTTTTCCTCTCGGTCAGATATCGTTCCCGGTGCTGCTCTCGGACGGAAAGAACTCAAGAACGGAAGAAGTCACATTCATGGTGTTGCCAGCAAACTCAAGTCATGATATCCTTTTGGGAAGAGAGTCCCAAGGGGATTTTAGTATGATTTGTTCAGGACCACATTCAGCTGTTGGTTTCCCAACAAAGACAGGGATAGCAATAATTTACGCAAGCAAAGAGGTCCTCGCAACCGATGAAATCAGATCAGCAAAAACGAGCAAACCCATACCTCGAGTAGAACCTGAAAAATGGATACTAAACGACAAGTATCCAGAGCAAACTGTCACCTTGGGCCCAACAATGTTAGATCTCACGCTCGCAGCGCTAAAAAAGTTGCTATTAGAGAACATGGACGTGTTCACCTGGACACCAGCAGATATGGTTGGCGTTCCACGGCACATAGCAGAACACAGACTGAATGTTTCTGAGAGTGCTAAACCTGGGGTACATACGAAATGCTATCTGGGAGACATAAAGCACGACGCTATGCAAGAACAAGTCATAGAATTGCTAAACGCAGGCATCATTAGGGAAGTCCGTTACCAAACCTGGGTAGCCAGCCCAATAATGGTCCCAAAGGGAAACGGAGGATGGAGAATGTGCGTGGATTATAAGGATTTGAACAAAGCATGCCCGCGCGATTGTTATGCTCTACCAGAAATTGACGAGAAAAACGATTCACTGGCGTCCTTCAGGTGGAAATCTTTCCTCAATTGTTATAAAGGATACCATCAGGTGCAGATGGCTATCCAAGATGATGACAAAACTGCGTTCCGCACACCGACAGGGTTGTATTGTTATTCAAAAATGTCCTTTGGTCTAAAGAATGCAGGTGCAACTTACCAAAAACTAATGAGCGAAACTTTCAGCGATGCCATAGGTAAGTATATCGAGGTATACATGGATGACTTGGTCATTATGAGTAAGGAGGAAAGCATGATGTTGGTGAACATCCAGAAAACATTCGATACCTTGCGTGGGGTAAACATTAAACTGAATCCAGCGAAGTGCTCCTTCGGGATGGAAGAAAGGAAGTTCATGGGTTTCATCGTCACCAAGTACGGTTTCAAGGTCAACCTTGAAATGGTACAAGCGATAGAGCAGATGCCCTCACCATCAACGATAAAGGAAATGCAGAAGTTGGCTGGATGGTTAGCAGCACTCAACCGCTTCCTTGCCAATCATGCGGCAACTGCGTAAAAAAGAATCAGTTCCAGTGGACTCCGGAAGCCGAGCATGCATTCCGAGAAATGAAAGACTGTCTCATACGATAGCCAACGCTGACAACACCAATGAAAGGCGAACCCCCGGTGATGTACCTGTCAGCATCGGAAAAAGCGGTAGGAGCAGTTCTATTAGTGGACCGACAAGGCATACAAACGCCAGTGTACTACGTGTCTCGCACCCTGAATGACCCAGAAACAAGATACGCCATAATGGAAAAACTGGTCCTCGCATTGATTCACGCGTCAAGACGATTACGCAGATACTTTTCCAACCATGTCATTCATGTCCTAACGAATTACAACATTGGCAACATCCTCGCAAGACCGGAGATATCCGGAAGATTAGCAAAGTGGGTTGTAGAACTGGGGGCCATAACGTGGTCTTTAGACCAAGGCCAGCGAACAAGGGACAAGTGTTAGCCGATTTCCTGACAGAAGTGCCCGATGACAAAGACAGAGAATGCAAAGCAATGGAGAAGGCCGAAAAGCAACACTCAAAAGAACCATGGTTACTGTATACGGATGGCGCATCTAATGAAGATGGCGTAGGTACAGGACTTAGGTTGGTAAGTCCGGAAAAACATGAATTCACATACGCCATCAGGTTAGACTTCAAGAGCACAAATAATGAGGCTGAATACGAAGCTTTTCTTGCCGGCTTGCGTTTAGCAATCAAAATGGGGGTCAAACACATAGAAGCACACGTAGACTCCATGCTCGTAGCAGGACAAATCAATGGCCAATACGATGCCAAAGGAGACGTTATGGCATTGTATCTAGAACAAGCAAGAACTCTGCTTCAAAGCTTCAATTCTTATAAGGTGCATCACATCAACAGGAGCGAGAACAAGCCAGCAGATGCACTAAGCAAACTTGCATCAACCAGTTTCCAACATCTGGCCAAAGACGTGCGCATTGAGGTCCTAAGCAACCCATCAGTACCATTGAGGAAAGTAAATGTTATCCAACTGGGGATAACATCATGGATGACGCCGATCATTATGTATCTCCCGTCCGGAATACTGCCAGAAAACAAAGCTGAGGCAAGAAAGATACAGTACAAGTCCAAGCATTATCAAATGAACGATGGCATTCTATATAGGAAATCGTACCTCGGACCGTTACTGCGATGCGTAGATCCAGAAGATGCTAATTATTTGATTCGTGAAGTACATGAAGGCATTTGTGGCATCCATGCTGGGACAAGAATGGTGGTAGCAAAAGTAATGAACGCAGGATACTACTGGCCCGGGATGCACCTAGATGCAGTCAAGGTCTTGAGAAAATGCAGCGGTTACCAGAGTGTCAGACCCCCAAAATCCACGAGCGGAGTATCACCGCAGGAGGCGTGACTGACCAGGATCCAGCCACCAATCATATTGAACAATGTAATTTAAATAAATAAAAGTCCAACCACACAGTATAACTGGTGTTCAAATAAGTTAATCCAATTCAAGTTATCAGCGGAAGCAATAAAGTTTATAACCAAAAACCAAAGTATAAGTTTAAAAGTTCAATGTTTATCATGGAACTCAACAGTCCATGTACCACAACGACTTCCGCTCCCCTGCAAGCTCCAGCTAACACCTAACGACCTGCAAGACATGTAACAACGAGTCAACAATAAAGTTGAGCGAGTTCACAGTTGGTTGTCCAGTTTAAATTTGTTTCAAAAACCATAAGTTCATTCGAAGACCAGTAGTTAATCAGTTCCTTGTTTTACAAACCATAACCAGTGGGGGCTTCCCCATGTAACCACTAGACTGTTACCATATCGACAACTGACTGAGAACGTTGTGCCCTACGTCAATGTCTATCATCATTGACTAAGTGCCCAGATCCATTAGTACACGCCCGTCCTCCCGGCACGGTGTGAGGCTTGTCAACCCTAATAGTGCTATTAACTAATGACCCGCTCACCATTGGCCCGGTGATTAAGTCGATATAAAAATGTGGGACTTAATGATAGAGTTTTGTCTAGTAAGTTATAGGTTGTCGTCCTTCCAACTGAGGACGGAGGTACGTAATCTATCCAACGAGAATACGCAGGTTAATGTTGTCATCCTTCTCAACGAGGATGGAGGTACATATTCTGTTAAAGGTGAATATGTAGGTTTCGTTTTAGCCTCTTAACCCATTCCCAAACCACCGGGAATCCCATGCCTTATAGAAAGTGTGAACTCACCTTGGTTTGCTCGGTTTATTAATCTACTTGATCACAGTTTATCAGTCAAATCCTAGAGTATGCATACATGCGAAATCAGTTTATGTTTGCAAGGTTCACGTATAAATACAAGTCACAGTGAGTATCCATTCAGTGGTCACCAAAGAGCACATAACAGTTACACAACTTGTTCAAATTCACAGTTCACACGTATGTTCTGTAACAACGCCTAACAATAAGTATACTATGCATGAGAAGTAGATCATGTCTCTTTGGTCATAGTCAATTATTGTTAACAGTAACTACCATTCTTACCATAACTTTAACATCCCTCATTAGAAATTAACTTAGTTCACTGCGTCTGTTTACCCACTGGACGAAACTCCCCATGTTTCGTCGTGATTCCTTACTGACGAAACCCCAGGTTTCTTCGTGATCCTTCACTACGAAACTCCCAAGTTTAGTCATGATTCCCCTTTGACGAAACATCACAGGTTTCATCGTGATGTGTGTTTCGTCGAGGTGTTTGTTTCATCGGATCACATGTACAGTTACCAATCACTATCAACACATACTAGCAGTTACACACTATCGTCATGAACAACGGATCAATCAACATTCATTCGTGCTCATACTACCCTAGACATGAACAAACATTAACCCTTTCAGTGTACCCGTTTACATTCCCTACATATAATTATAGTCGAACATGATTATTAATGCACACACACAAACCCTAGTTATCGCTTAACAGTATCATCATGAAATCCTTAATCGAGTCAATTCATATACATACAAACACAACAGTTCTCAAACGTCATACCGTCTAGATCATCAAATCCATTAGTTTTCTAATCACTGATTCATCGACAAATATCATGAACAAATTTCAGTTTCTTAACATATAACAAATACGTCGCATAACACGAACAATCAAGAGTTAACGCTAGTGCTAACGGACTAACCTAGAAGGATCGTAGTCTCGCGTAAGAACACCGGATTCGTGCTTAAGGGAAATCAAACCGAGGGAGTGATGCTTCGCAGAGAGTTTGTTGCCGTCACTTGGTGTAGAGAGGATTCGGGTTTGAGTTTATGATTGACGGTTTCAATAACACAAGTTTATGTTTTAAATCGTTCGATGTTGGGCCGTAACTACCTGGGCCGGCGGTCCTTATGACGAAACATCCATGTTTCGTAGGTTAAGGAGATGGCGAAACTCTCATGTTTCATCGAGGAACACATGACGAAACCTCTAGGTTTCGTCGAGTGATAGTTGTGGCAAAACTTCCTAGGTTTCGTCGTGGTGTGTGTGTGGTGTGTAGCTCACCATGTTTCGTCGATTGTGGAATTGTAATCTCAAACAGTTAACAAATTTCTATCACTCATCAATCAAACAGTAACACAATATCTCAAGTATAATCAAACATGTAGAAATCAAAGCAAACAAGTTATGCAAACACAATTGCGAACAAATAACGTGTAGAGGAAAGACCTTGAAAACTCGGGTTGTCACATCATCCCTAACTTGAAAGAAAATTCGTCCCGAAATTTAGCACGTGGTTACTGAGGAAGCTAGTTAGTTGCGTGGTTTCTTGGTTTTCCTGGGGTGTCACATCATCCCCCCGTTGGTTTGGAATTTCGTCCCGAAATTCCGCAGTAGCTTCAGCCTCAGTAGTGGTTGCACCATTCTCGAACAACTGGGGATACTTGTGTTTAATTTGGTCTTTTCGTTCCCAGGTGAACTCTGGGCCACGACGGGAGTTCCAACGAACTCGAACAAGAGGTATTCTGGTGCGCTTGAGAACCTTAACATCTCGGTCAGTGATCTCTACTGGTTCTTCGACGAATCACAGCTGATCGTCGATAATGAGCTCCTTGAGAGGAACTATGAGGGTCTCATCTGACAGACACTTCTTCAGATTTGACACGTGGAATACGTTATGAACTCCACTGAGCTCTTCGGGTAGGTTCAGTTTGTAGGCCACCTTGCCTACTTTCTCTATGATTTCGAAAGGTCCGACATACCGCGGGTTGAGTTTGCCTTGTTTACCAAAGCGTACTACACCTTTCCAAGGTGAGACTTTAAGTAGTACTTGATCCCCAACCTGGAACTCGAGTGGTTTCCTTCGCTTATCAGCGTAGCTTTTCTAACGCTCACGAGCTGCCGCCATTCGTTGTCGTATCTGAGCGATCTTCTCTGTTGTGTCTACGACGAGTTCTGGGCCAGGGATCTGGCTGTCGCCAATCTCTGCCCAACAAAGAGGTGATCGGCACTTACGTCCGTACAATGCCTCAAACGGAGCAGCCTGGATACTAGTGTGGTAACTGTTGTTATACAAAAACTCCACTAACGGGAGGTGTCTTTCCCAGCCACTACCAAAGTCGATTACACATGCTCGAAGCAAGTCTTCAAGGGTTTGGATGGTGCGTTCAGACTGCCCATCCGTCTGTGGATGATACGCCGTGCTCATGTCTAATCGAGAGCCAAAGGACTTGTGCATCGCTTTCCACAATTCAGATGTAAAACGTGAGTCACGATCAGAAATGATGGAGGTTGGAACCCCGTGCCTCGAAACTACTTCCTTTAGGTAGATGTCTGCTAGAGTGGAAAACTTATCCGTTTCCTTGATAGCCAGAAAATGTGCAGACCTGGTCAGTCAATCCACGATCACCTAAATGGTATTGTTTCCGTGTTGAGATCTAGGCAGGCAAGTAACGAAATCCATGGAGATCTGCTCCCATTTCCATCTCGGTATCTCTGGTTGTTGAAGTAGGCCTGATGGTTTCTGGTACTCGATTTTGACTCTCGCATAAATCAGACATTTACTAACATAGGTCGCTATGTTAGCTTTCATGTGGGGCCACCAGTACGTAGTCTTGAGATCGTGGTACATCTTATCCGAACCAGGATGTACCGAGTAACGAGACTTGTGTGCTTCATCCATCACAAGCTCGTGTAAGTTTCCATAAAGTGGAACCCAGATGCGCCCTGTTACGTAATAAGCACCGTCTTCCTTTTGTTCTAACCGTTTCTTCGATCCTCGCATAGACTCAGCCCTTATGTTCTCTACTTTCAATGCTTCACTCTGAGCATCTCGTATTTGACCGGGAAGACTAGAGTGGATGGTAAGCTGTAACGCACGTACACGCTTAGGTTTAGTCTCCTTTCGACTAAGGGCGTCGACCACAACATTGGCTTTGCCCGGATGGTACCTGATCGCGTATTCATAATCATTCAGGAGTTCGACCCATCGACGCTATCGCATGTTCAACTCCTTCTGTTTGAGGATATGCTGGAGACTCCTGTGATTGGTGTAAATGGTGCACTTGGTACCGTACAGGTAATGCCTCCATATCTTGAGTGCGAAAACAATGGCTCCCAGCTCCAGATCATAAGTAGTGTAGTTCCTTTCGTGAACCTTAAGTTGGCGTGATGCATAAACAATGACTTTCTCACGTTGCATCAACACACAACCAAGTCCTTGGATTGACGCGTCGCAATAAACCACAAAATCATCGATGCATTCAGGTAACGAGAGAATAGGTGCACTACAAAGTCTCTCCTTTAAGTGCTGAAACGCGGATTCCTGTGCATCACCCCAACGATAGGTGATACCCTTCTGAGTTAGCGAAGTGAGTGGTTGCGCAATCTTTGAGAAATCCTTGATAAATCTTCTGTAGTAACCCGCCAAGCCCAAGAATTGGCGGATCTAAGTTGGTGTACAGTTCTTGATCGAGTCAACCTTGGATGGATCCACATGAATCCCATCTGCATTTACCACGTGGCCTAAGAAATGGACTTCACGAAGCCAAAATTCGCATTTTGAAAACTTAGCATACAGCTGCTCTGCTCGAAGAAGTTCCAGAATAAGACGCAGATGATGTTCGTGCTCCTCCTGACTCTTAGAATAGATCAGGATGTCGTCGATGAAAACAATAAGGAACTTATCCAGGTAAGGTTTGCACACTCGGTTCATGTGATCCATGAAGACCGCAGGTGCGTTTGTCAATCCGAAAGGCATAACCAGAAACTCGTAGTGTTCGTAACGAGTCCTAAATGCGGTTTTGGAGATGTCCTCGTCTCGGACTCTCAGCTGATGATATCCCGATCTTAGATCAATCTTTGAGTAGAAGCTCAACCCTTGCAACTGGTCGAATAGGTCATCAATACGCGGAAGAGGATAACGATTCTTCACGGTTACCTTGTTGAGTTCGCGATAGTCAATACACATTCGGAAGGTACCGTCTTTCTTCTTTACAAACAAGACTGGAGCTCCCCAAGGCGAAGAGCTAGGACGAATGAAACCCTTGTCTAATAGCTCTTGTAGTTGTGAGGACAACTCTTCTAGTTCTTATGGAGCCAAACGATACGGTGTACGAGCTGTTGGTGCTGCTCCAGGAGCTAGCTCAATTTGAAATTCGACTTGACGATGAGGCGGAAGATTAGGTAATTCCTCGGGAAATACCTCAGGAAAATCGCCTACAATAGGATTGTCTTCTATCTTCTTCTCTTTCGTGGAGGTGTCAGTAACGAGGGCTAGAATAGCAGTGTGGCCCTTTCGCAAACACTTATGGGCCTTGAGGAAAGAGATGATGCCTACGACTGCACCACTCTTGTCACCACGAATCACGAGGGGTTCTTCACCAGAACGAGGGATGCGGACAATTTTCTCGTTGCAAAGAATTTCCGCTTGATGTTGAGATAACCAATCCATCCCAATGACAACGTCGAAGCTTCCAAGAACGATAGGATTGAGGTCGATAGAGAAGGTATGATCAGCAAGAACAAGGTTACAACCCTTAACTATGTGTGTGGCCTCTAAACTTTTACCGTTTGCTAGTTCTACAATGTGTTTGTTGTTCAAAAGTGTTGACGTACGCTTAAGCATCTGACTAACTTTTAAGGACACGTAGCTAGTATCAGCACCCGAATCGAATAAAACAGTAACATAGAAGTCGTCCAGTAGGAACTTACCCGTCACAACATTGGGATCGTTCCTTGCATCACCCTGCCCAATCACGAAGACACGTCCCCTGGCACCGTTGCCATCATTGTTACCCCCATTGTTGTTCCCATTTCCTTGGTTGTTGTTGTTGTTCTGATTTTGATTCAACTGTGGATAGTGTCTCTTGAAGTGACCCTCAGCACCACACTGAAAGCATCCCTTGTTACCCTACTGTTGCTGCTACTGGTTCTGTGGAGCTTGTGGCTACTGTTGACGATTCTGATTCACGGGGTGTGAGCTCCTGCAATCCTTGGCTGCGTGACCCAGCTTATTACATCTCTGACAACGACTCTTGTTGCACGACCCGCTGTGGTGAAAATTACATCGATTGCACTTAGGGTGATTTCCCCTGTATCCACCCAGACCCTGATTCCCAGTAGACTGCTGATTGGGGCTCTTGTAGTCATCAGTCCTTCGCTGCTGAGACTGAGACTGAACAGAAGTAGAACATTTGCTTGAATTTCCATCTCAATTACGCTTGTTGTCGCTAGGAGCATCTGATGTAGCTGTAGCAGTAATACGCTTGGGCAGCTTGTTCTGCTCAACTGCCTGATCAGTGAGACGATGGGCTAGTCGTATAACTTGCTGGATGGTACCAAGGTTAGCCGCAGTTACATGGCTCTGAATTTCTGGCACTAGACCCTTGAGGTACAGCTCGATACGCTTGATAGGAGGATCCACCATAGAAGGACACAATGCAGCCAGTTCGTTCGATCTCTTCGTAAACGCCTCTATTTCAGACCCCGTCATCTTCAAGTTATAAAATCTCTACTTCCAATTTATGGATGTCGTCGCGATGACAGTACTCCTCCTTGATCAGATCTTTGAAGTCGTTCCATGGGGTAGCATTAGCAGCAGCCAACCCTAGCATTTGTACTTGCTCATTCCACCATGTCAACGCAACACCTTCGAGTGTTCCAGTAGCAAATTTTACCCTACGAGCCTCAGGGCATTCACACATCTCAAAGACAGACTCGATCTTCTCGAACCAGTGAAGAAGACCTACAGCTCCTTCTGTACCACTGAAGGTACAAGGTCGACAGTCCATAAAGGTCTTGAAGGTACATACGGGAGGCTGAGCATGCTGACCTGTCGCGCGAGAAAGAAAAGACAAGGTTAAGCACAAGAGTTGGTTCGCGAGAGTAGGATCTAAACATCCTAAGATAGGTCAGTATGGCAGGTTATACCTCCTGCAGGGGCTGTTGCGAGTCCCTCAGCCACTCGTTCGTTGATTAGAGACGTCAGCTGGGCTTGAGTCAAGTTCAAACGTCCACTCATGATCTTCACATCAAAGAAAGCACAAGTGAGAGAGGTGTCGTGAAAGTGCATAAGTATGGGATGACAGAAGAGAGTAAGCACACAGGGTTTCAAACAGTAGTTGTTACGTTGACTAAGCATACCATGAATAATGCATTAAGCAACTAATAGACAGGCAGTATAAACATAAACCATATCACCTATAGTGTTGAGTCTTGCACGTGGAGCGAAGCGTCGTTGTGGATCTTTGAGCACTGTACAGGTTATAGTCTTGTTTTGTTAAAAGCTTTCCCTTTTTAAAACCAAGTTCACTATAACCAATGGCTCTGATACCAATCTGTCACACCCCCAAAAGCCACGAGCGGAGTATCACCGTAGGAGGCGTGACTAACCAGGATCCAGCCACCAATCATATTGAACAATGTAATTTAAATAAATAAAAGTCCAACCACACAATATAACTGGTGTTCAAATAAGTTAATCCAATTCAAGTTATCTGCGAAAGCAATAAAGTTTAAAACCAAAAACCAAAGTATAAGTTTAAAAGTTCAATGTTTATCATGGAACTCAACAGTCCATGTACCACAATGACTTCCGCTCCCCTACAAGCTCCAGCTAACACCTAACGACCTGCAAGGCACGTAACAACGAGTCAACAAAAAAGTTGAGCGAGTTCACAGTTGGTTGTCCAGTTTAAAGTTGTTTCAAAAACCATAAGTTCATTCGAAGACCAGTAGTTAATCAGTTCCTTGTTTCCCAAACTATAACCAGTGGGGGCTTCCCCATGTAACCACTAGACTGTTACCATATCGACAACTGACTGAGAAAGTTGTGCCCTACGTCAATGTCTATCATCATTGACTAAGTGCCCAGATCCATTAGTACACGCCCGTCCTCCCGGCACGGTGTGAGGCTTGTCAACCCTAATAGCGCTATTAACTAATGACCCGCTCGCCATTGGCCCGACGATTATGTCGATATAAAAATGAGGGACTTAATGATAGAGTTTTGTTTAGTAAGTTATAGGTTGTCGTCCTTCCAAATGAGGACGGAGGTATGTAATCTATCCAAGGAGAATACGCAGGTTAATGTTGTCATCCTTCTCAACGAGGATGGAGGTACATATTCTGTTAAAGGTGAACATGTAGGTTTCGTTTTAGCCTCTTAACCCATTCCCAAACCACCGGGAATCCCATGCCTTATAGAAAGTGTGAACTCACCTTGGTTTGCTCGGTTTGTTAATCTACTTGATCACAGTTTATCAGTCAAAGCCTAGAGTATGCATACATACGAAATCAGTTTATGTTTGCAAGGTTCATGTATAAATACAAGTCACAGTGATTATCCATTCAGTGGTCACCAAATAGCACATAGCAGTTACACAACTTGTTCAAATTCACAGTTCACACGTATGTTCTGTAACAACGCCTAACAGTAAGTATACTATGCATGAGAAGTAAATCATGTCTCTTTGGTCATAGTCAATTATTGTTAACAATAACTTCCATACTTACCATAACTTTAACATCCCTCATTAGAAATTAACTTAGTTCACTGCGTCTGTTTACCCACTGGACGAAACTCCCCATGTTTCGTCGTGATTCCTTACTGACGAAACCCTAGGTTTCGTCGTGATCCTTCATTACGAAACTCCCAAGTTTCGTCATGATTCCCCTTTGACGAAACATCACAGGTTTCGTCGTGATGTGTGTTTCGTCGAGGTGTTTGTTTCGTCGGATCACATGTACAGTTACCAATCACCATCAACACATACTAGCAGTTACACACTATCGTCATGAACAACGGATCAATCAACATTCATTCGTGCTCATACTACCCTAGACATGAACAAAAATTAACCCTTCCAGTGTACCCGTTTATATTCCCTACATATAATTATAGTCGAACATGATTATTAATGCACACACACAAACCCTAGTTATCGCTTAACAGTGTCATCATGAAATCCTTAATCGAGTCAATTCATATGCATACAAACACAACAGTTCTCAAACATCATACCGTCTAGATCATCAAATCCATTAGTTTTCTAATCACTGATTCATCGACAAATATCATGAACAAATTTCAGTTTCTTAACATATAACAAATACGTCGCATAACACGAACAATCAAGAGTTAACGCTAGTGCTAACGGACTAACTTAGAAGGATCGTAGTCTCGCGCAAGAACACCGAATTCGTGCTTAAGGGAAATCAAACCGAGGGAGTGATGCTTCGCAGAGAGTTTGTTGCCATCACTTGGTGTAGTGAGGATTAGGGTTTGAGTTTATGATTGACGGTTTCAATAACACAAGGTTATGTTTTAAATTGTTCGATGTTTGGCCGTAACTACTTGGGCCGACTGCCGTTATGGCGAAACATCCATGTTTCGTTGGTCAAGGAGATGGCGAAACTCTCCTGTTTCGTCGAGGAACACATGACGAAACCTCCTGGTTTCTTCGAGTGATAGTTGTGGCAAAACTTCCTAGGTTTCGTCGTGGTGTGTGTGTGGTGTGCTCACCATGTTTCATTGATTGTGGAATTGTAATCTCAAACAGTTAATAAATTTCTATCACTCATCAATCAAACAGTAACACAATATCTCTAGCATAATCAAACATGTACAAATGCAAAGCAAACAAGTTATGCAAACACAATTGCGAACAAATAGCGTGTAGAGGAAAGACCTTGAAAACTCAGGTTGTCACACAGAGACACGCCCCAAAAACAATGCGCCCGAAGAATGAGCTTGTCCCAGTCACAAAGGTATGGCCGTTTCAACAATGGGGTATAGATATGGTTGGTCCTTTTCCAGAAGCCCTAGGAGCGGTAAAGTTTATCATAGTCGCAGTAGACTATTTCACAAAATGGGTGGAAGCAAAGGCGCTAGCTTCAACCACATCTACAGTGGTACGAAGGTTCATCTGGGAACAAATAATTTCCCGTTTCGGGTTACCTTTGAGAATCATAACCGACAACGGAACAAACTTTGCTGCTGAAGACCTCCAGAATTGGTTTATGGAGCTAAATATCGAACATACCTTTTCCTCAGTGGCACACCCACATGGAAATGGTCAAGTGGAGGCAGTAAACAAGAGTATCGTGGATGGTATAAAGGCGAGGCTCGGGATGCAGCGAAGAGGATGGGTGGATGAGTTGCCCAGCATACTGTGGGCCTATAGAACTATGCCAAAGACAAGCAACGGCAAAACACTGTTCAGCCTAGTCTATAGGTCTGAAGTCGTGATACCTGCAGAGATCGGCCTGCCATTTCCAAGGATGCTCTCAATGAATATGGTCAACAACGAGGAAGAAAGAAGGTTGGATAGACCTTCTAGAAGAAAGAAGAGAAATGGCAGCAATCAACGAGGAAAAATACAAGACCAAACTGGAAAAATACTACAACAGCAAGGTCGGAATCTGCACCTTCAACCCCGGAGATTATGTCCTGAGAGACAATGACGCGTCTAACGCCGAAAGACCGGGCAAACTGGCTCCCAAATGGTAGGGCCAATACGTTATAGACGAAGTTTTGGGAAATGAGCGTACAAGCTGCGCACGCTTCAAAACAAAGAAGTCCCCAGGACTTGGAATGCTCAGCAACTGAGGAAATGCTATATGTAAAAGGCAACGGTTTTATCTTACCTGTAATAAATGGCCACGCGCCTAGCACAGTAAACTTTAATACAAGAAGTGTTGGCTATCTTATCTTCTGTGAATTTTTGTTACAACTGCGTATATTACTTCGAGCATACACGAAAACACCAACGGCTGAGATACAGGAAATGTTTTAGACCTCCAAGGCTCATCGCAGCTAAGTGCACAGCCGGGTCAAATATACACAACCAAAGCCTGTCAAGCCAGGTGCCAATTCATACCCATCTACACACGAAAACATCGTACACATGGTGAAACAAACATTGTAAGACCTCCAAGGCTGAGCACAGCCGGGTCAACACAATAACCTGAAAAACGATCACTTCGTATGCACGAATAAAACTACGCGCTTAACGACAGAACAGACGTTGTAAACTTCTCCAAGCACAACACAATACAGTGCAACGCTAGGACGACTAACACAATATAACCTGTCACAGCCATCATTCATTCGTGATACCTAATCAAAGTAAATGAACACATGCAAATATTGTAATGAAAGCAAAATTCACAGCACATAAACCTACGATTAACATCATATATATATCAAAAATATGTTAAATGTACCAAACACCATAGCAAAGGAAAAAGTAAATTGTTCACAAACATGAGAATCAGGAAATTGTCAGATGATTGCAGGGCCACCACGCCTATACGCGGCATGCAAGCCGAAAACCTTCAATCTTGATAACTAGGACCAGCCCCTTCAGCTTCGGGGTTTTGATCACCAAGAGCTTTCTTCAACAATTCAACCCCATCAGGTTTCCGAGACAATTTTCCAACAGCTTTGACAATGGTGAATTCGAGAAACTCAAACTCCTGTCGTTTCTCAGCATAACGAGCAGCACAGTCAGTTTTATACAGGTCAAAATCCTTTAGCGCCTCTTTCGCTTCCGCAGCTGATCTTCCTTCGCCATATCCATCTTTACGACCATTATCATACGCAGCTTCACCGAGCTCATACATGTACGTGGCTAACTCCTCAGACCTCACGATACGATCAGCAATCTGGAAAAAATAGAATGAATATAGAAAAAAAAGAACAAAGCAAGATAGATAAGAGAACCAAAGGAAAACATACCAACGGAACGCCACACGCAAGCAACCACTTGCTATTGGCGTTAGCTTGTTCTGCTATAATCTCTGAAGCCCGGACTTCTGTAGATTTTTCTGTGGCAAGTTGTTGCAATTTGGCAATCCATTGGAGGTATTCACTTTCTCTCTTCTGGTGCGCAGCAAGTTCTTGGTCAGCCTCATCGCTTATCTTAGCTTTCTCTCCCGACAATCTAACAATAGTATCACGTTGGGTTGCATTTCTCGGTTGGTTCGTTCGCAAGCAGTTTCCCACTCCTTCTGCTTATTAGCATTCAACTGTTTCTCCTTAGCAAGCTTGTCTTCTGCGGTCGCAACCCTCCATGCCAAACCCTTCTTTTAGCATTGCACTTCACCCTCTCCTTAGCCAACGCCTTCTTAGCAGCCTCAAATTCGAGTGTTTCCTCTCCCATCACCTGCCATTCCCTTACAATCTCTTGGGAGGTGGCGAAAAAGTTAACCCCAGAGTGGATATGGTCCTCCAGGAGATCCATCCGATGATGTCTCTTCTGAAACATTCTTTCGGCTGGGGGGAGGGATAAAGAAAAGAACTCTCGACAGTTGCCAAGGTCATTCATTCTGCAACCCTGAGTCAAGTTCCAGCGGGGAGCATGTAGAAGATCATCACATGCAGGGTTATAAGTATCCCAAGACCAACCTTGACCGGATCGAAATTCCAAGCTCTGAGGAATCCCGGACGTACCACCCCCTCCGGAACCTGGCGGACGTTTCGTGTAAATAGTTTGACGAGGAGTAGCCTCACTTGATTCTACATCAGTAGCAGCACCACCCTCATCACCACCAGCACCAACAACATTATCTGCAACATTCTCCACCTGCTCCACTTCATCCTCCTTCTCCTTGTTCCTTAGGTCAGGATGCGGAGGAGACGGATCAAGGGTTCTAGAAGGCGGAGAGGTAGGAGGTGTAATCTTAGAGACATCAACCTTACGAACACCCTTACTTGGCTTAAGACCTGTTACAGGTCATGCACAATAGTTAAAGACGAGAAAGAAATGTAAAGAACAAGACATACAAATGGATAACGTTGTACCTCGGGAACCAGAAGCCGCGTATATCTTCTCCAGAAGGTTACTAGGTTTGGCATTAAAAACACCTAGGTCAACCTCCGATTCTGAAGGTGCGGTAGTAGTCTCTTTCTGAAGCTTAGACTTTTTCTCCGCAAGTGTAGCAGTGGCCTACTCATCAAGTTCCTTTTTCTTGTCTTCAAGAACCTTCTTCTTCTTCATTATCTCTGTCAAGGTAGCATCATCATCAGGATCATGCTTAGCACGCTTATCTCCTGCGTCTAAACCAGAGAGCATGTCAGATACGAAAACATATTCCAGGAAAGAGGAATTAGAAGCGCGCTTTCGAGGTGCCTTAGCCGCTGTTTCCTAAGACTTATCTACCTTCTTCTTCTTCCTGGTTTATAACTGTTCAGGAGTATCAACCGGAGTTTCAACATCGTCAACAGCAGGCTCATTCACTGGCTCAGTCACAGTCCTTTATGGCGGACCTGCACGGGTGGAACGAGGAGTTAGACCTTCATGTGATCCATCAGAACCCTCACTCGAAAGGACGATAACCTCCTCCCGAGTAGGATCAATAGCATCGTCAGGATCATCCCCACCATCTTCACCTAGGATGACATTGGCATAAGTAGCAAAGCTTTCACTGGTAGGGTGCAGGAAACGATCCCTTATCTGATCTAACCACACAGGTTTCCCTTCGGGCAATATTGCAGCAACCATAGCACCAGCGGCCTTTGGGTCGAGAACATTCAGCAAACTATATCCTACTGTAAAATACAACAACATGAGGAAGTGCATGACAAAATTAGAAAAGAACATAAGAACAAATTAGCAACACTAATACCTTTCCCTTGATAGCCATAGACAGGAACACCCCTAGGGTTCTAAAGTGCCCACAACATGCTCATTCCAGCCCCCACCAGCGCCCTCTCTTCGAGTTGGGTGATAGAGGTAACCTTCCGGGTCAACACTTTGTACCACTCTTGCTCAGCAAAATCTATGGACACGTTCACACGAGGAACCCCTTCACTCTCTTCACGGTAATGCATATCAATGGGAACGGCCCCACGACGAATGTAGAAAAACTTCTGCTTCCAATCATGCAGACTCTTTGGTGGGTTAATACTGCAAGGATTAACTCCACCAATCCGGGAATTGAAAGAATAGAAACCACCTGTATAACTTACGAAATAAAACACATTAAACATCTCAAAAGTCGGTTAGATACGGTTAGCTCTACAAATGAACTCAAAATGAGTAATCCGGGGCAACCCTAAAGCATTTATCTGTGAAATGTGTAGCCCGTAGTTTGTCAACACCTCTCCGGTGAACTTCGTCATGGGAAGACGAAAGTTACCTTCTTGAAAGAAAGCAGCGTATAGTGTCATATATCCAGGAGGAGCATCCAACGCAGTCGAATTTTAAGTCAGAAACTGGGCACCCCATTCCGAACGAAAACCCATCTCTCTAACAAGATTCTGGAATTCCTCCTCCTTCCAGTTTATTTTCGCACGATCCGGACCAGGAGGGTTCCGCGGCTTGTACTTCCTTTTCCTCATAGGATTACCACCAGTGGACATGATTATGAAAGGCGGAAGGAGAAACTTGGAGATAAGAAAGAAGAGATAAGGGGAGAAAGATGAGAGGAAAATGGAGTTTGAAATTTGAAAGTGAGAGAAAGATGGAAACCGCCAACTTTTTATACCCATCGCATTTAATGCGATGGGTAGTAGACCGTCAGGAAGGCAAAAAGACAGCCAACAGGGAGATGACACGTAAGGGGAGTGAGAAACCGTCGCCTCGATTCCAAGGCGCGTGGCCGCCACGCACCTGACAGACGGCGAAAAAGTAACTGACGGTTCTGAAAAGCAACTGTTCACCTCCGAAAAGACAGCCACCTCAGAAGGCACATCTGTCTTGACAGTTGTTCTCATCCCAATAAAAGAAGCTTCCCTTAGAAGAAACCGCCAAAAAGTAAGGGTGCCATCATGCGACGTGCACCATTTTGGCTAAACTTTGCAAGGTTGCCATCATGCGCCGTGCGCCATTTTGGCTCAACTTTGCAAGGTTGCCATCATGCGCCGTGCGCCATTTTGGCTCCACTTTACAAGGTTGCCACCATGCGCCGTGCGCCATTTTGCCTCAACTTTGCAAGGTTGCCACCATGCTCCGTGCACCCTTTCGGCTCAACTTTGCAAGGTAGTAACCATGCGTCGTGCACCCTTTTGGCTCAACTTCGCAAGTTTGCCACCATGCATCGTGCACCATTTTAACTCAACTTTGCGAAGTTGTCACCGCGCGCTGCATGCCGTTTTGGCTCAACTTCATAAGGCCATCGTCATGCGCCTTACAAAGGCAAATAACAAAGACCACTACCCTTATAAGTCTAGAATCCCTCCTAGACGATCAACTCAACTAGAAGGCACACTGGACTAGGGGGACTTGAAGAGGTATGGTCCCAATTCCATGCACACATGCAGGGACCACTCCACTTTCTTCATCCTACATGGCGCTTACACCACCAAGCAAACCCAGAAGCTTCTAGAAGCTTCTGGAAGACGCCAAGGTGGCACCGAAGATGCTCCTCCAGACAGAAAGGACAACACGTGTCACCATGCGACATAACCTGGGGGCAGACCGACAGCTGCCGTACAATTTCTCCAACATGGACAAATGATGGCGCGCCACGTGGACCACTATCCTGACCACAGCAGAAGAGACCAAGAGGATATTCCCCTTGGTCGGACAGCTGGCGCCCAATAGCAGCTGGCAAGGTCGCTCCTCCCTCCTTCACCCTCCGGCTATAAATAGGACCCTTCATCATTCAGGTTATCCATTTTGCTCTCCTCACTTTTCACCTACAACACACACTATTTTCTCCTCAGAACAGTACTTATTCTCACGCCAGAGCCTGGTTAAGAGGGAAACCCCCGTATTCCCCTCTTAACGAGCTAACGGTTTGCTGGTTTGCATGATCACAGTATCAGGCGAGTAGAGAAGGAGATTGAACCCACATAAGAGACGACCCAGCTAGTTAACCATCGGTGTTAACCAGTGTTTCATCATGTATCCACCGAAAATTGAAGAAACCAAGTTACAACATTAAAATTGTCATAAATTGTTAACTAACGTTAAGTAATTCTGTACAAGTTAAAAAGCTACTTTCACAAAATTTAAATGTAAAATGATTAGTAATCGTTTTTAAAACGTATAAATACTTGAAGGTGGACTAAATGTGAAAGAAAAGTTAATTAATGATTAATCAGGTTTTGAGGACGAAACCTAAATAAGAAGGGTAGATTTGTAATATCTGGGATTTTATATTAAGGGGTATATATATATATATACACACACATATATACATGTTGGAAATTATAAAATAGCCTTTTGAAGGAAATATTTTTTAGTTAAAAATGTGAAACTCTTGGATTAGAAAAGTACCATTGTAATAAATTGAATGACGAAAATGGTAAGGGGCTGTTTGTTTACCTCTAAATGAGGCTCTTTGTCACACCCCGATATTTCCACATATTACCGGTGGGCCCGGTGGGGAATATCGTGACGTAAGATTGATATCGTCATGGTCAAACATACACAGAATAGCACAGCGGAAGTCTTGGAATATAAAATATTATTACAAACCCAAATGTCTGAAAATATCAAAGTATTTATTATAGACGAGCCTGTAATATCAAATCCACAGGTAGATCTTTACATAATGTATAAAATGAAGTTTAGCAGACTTTAAGGCATATTTAAGGATTTGCAAGATCCTCTATTTCGACACCGAGCAACTCCCAGCCTATTACGAGTAGTACCTGTCACTTAGTCTTTTGAAAATACGTCAGTTTTCACAGGTAAATACAATTAACTGACTCTTTTGAAAAGAGTTTAAGAAAATTGATTTAAGTGCACAATGCACAAACCATTTATAACTTCGGACAATTTTTATTAAAATCTTGTATATAGATTTATATGTTTGTCATACATATGGGGCCGGTTTGGAAGCCGGTCATGATTAACCGACTCACCACTTATAGAACCCACAAAGGAGTTATCCCCAATATTTGGGTTATTTAGCATTTGCATCTGTCAGGTGTATGCCTACACCCCGTGCATAGGTCGTGGCCATTTTCAAATGAAATGAGCCGACGATATCCAGGACACGGTCGTATTAACCACCAATGTTTATGTTATCAAACAAAACAAATTAAAACGGGTTATGCAATTTATTAATCACAATCCGATTAAATGATTTCATACCTGTCACAGCCCTCGGCCCCAGTTTGACCCGGTCCAGAGCCGCGAGGCAGGAAATCCGATGGTATCTAATTAAGTGACAACGGAAGTCTTTTTAAACAGGATCGATTAATATTAAAACTGCTCGTTTATATATAATATAGGGATAAATCCCATAATTTACAATAAAGTGATTTTACTGGGAAATCTTTTATTTCTCAAAACATGTTTCTTTATTTATCTACATTGAGCCACTTTTCTAAGCTTGTAGTGCTCCACGGCACTTTTCCTTTGCTCACAACAGATCACCTGAAACATGTTTGAAAAAGGTTTTGTCAGCAGGGAAATACTGAGTGAATCATTCATTTTACTAAAACGACTCGTTTGTTATAATTCACAGTATTAAGAGATTACAATGTTTCTGATATCAAACCAACTACCCACAGTATTTGTCACTCGACTCTTTTCGGTGACTGTGGTCATATCACCATTGGCTGCCCCAATGAATGACGAATATCACTAATTTTAGGTTCGCCCACCTAAAGTGATAAAACAGCAATACTGTGCACAATACCCCACATACCGGCTGTAATTTGGTGATTACATAAACTCAATCACTGTAATTATAATCTTGAAAATAAATAAGCTTTTGTAAACAAATTTGAAAAAAAGAATATGACTCACATTGTAGATTTAACGAGCAGAATATAAGCCTACTGATTAGCCTTGATTAACCTAATTTAAATAACAATGCACACACAAACAGGTTAGTAACTAATACAGCAGTTACGACAATTCACGAGATTAAACCCTCACAACGATTTACAAGTGCAATACTTAATAATTCAGCGGATTCACAACGAATGACAGAGTATAGTCCGATTTCGAACAGCACTCAAACATTCAAGTCGAAATCACGATGAATAACAAAGTATAAACTCAATTTGAGCGGCACTTAAACAATCGTTGGATAGTTATAATTGATCGGACGTTGAATCGTAATAGCGATCGAGTTATTACCCTGATTGCGGCAGCGTTTCAAGATTAGTGTGTTTTTAGTGGACTGTTTCTGTTATAACTCAGCCTACGTAAAGCAAATTTACGTCGTTCCAAAGACAGAATTCAAGTCCCAAGGCCCTGTATTTATACGTGAAGTTGGATTCCCCCGCGTGTCGCGGAAGATGATGATGATTATGTCGCGACTCGCCTGGGGTGCACATCTACCCTAGGGTAGCCTTGTCACTAGTATAGGCCTGGTGAATCGACAGTTCGTTAATTTGAAAGCTAGACAACGCATTTTAGAGATAATTGTCAAGTTAGGGTTTACCCCCCTTTAGTTTTAGGGGCCCTAATCCTGATTCTAAATGTTTTGAAAATTTTAGGGTTTGTTCAGAATTACTTGGGTTTCTCAATTAGGGTTTCCTATTGGCCAAATTAAAATAATAATTAGGACTTTTGATGAGAGTTGTTACATTCTCCCCACCTTAAGAAAAATCTCGTCCTCGAGATTTACTGGAATAAATGAGGATATTTTCGCTTCATTTCTGATTCCAGCTCCCAAGTGTATTCTGGTCCTCTCTTTGAATCCCATCTGACTTTGACTAAAACTAGTCGTTTATGTTTGAGAAACTTAATCTTTCGATCCTCAATTTGAAGAGGTTTCTTAACAAATTTCAGTTTTTCGTTTACCTCTATATCTTGTAGAGGTACTACCAGTGATTCATCTGATAAGCATTTCTTGAGATTGGATACATGAAATACATCATGTAATCCAGCTAATTCTTCTGGTAATTGTAAACGATAAGCAACTGGTCCTATACGTTGGATCACAGAAAATGGTCCTACGTATCTTGGACTTAGCTTTCCTTTCTTTCCGAATCTAACTACTCCTTTCCAAAGAGAAAGTTTTAATAGTACTTTATTTCCGACTTGAAATTCTAACGGCTTGCGGCGATTATCTGCATAGCTCTTCTGACGATCTCGAGTTGTTTTCAGTCTTTCCTTGATCTGAGTTATCTTGTCAGTAGTTTCTTGTACAATTTCTGGACCTGATAATTGACTTTCTCCTATTTCTACCCAACAAACTGGAGTTCTACACTTACGTCCATATAGTGCTTCAAATGGAGCAGTTTCAATGCTTGAATGATAACTATTGTTATAGGAGAATTCAATTAATGGTAAATGATCATCCCAGTTTCCACCAAAATCTATTACACATGCTCGAAGCATGTCTTCTAGAGTTTGGATGGTTCTTTCACTTTGTCCATCTGTTTGGGGATGATATGCAGTACTCAGATTTAGTCGAGTTCCCATAGCTTGCTGGAAACTTTTCCAAAAATGAGAAGTGAAACGACTATCTCTATCTGATACAATGGAGAGTGGGACTCCATGTAAAGATACCACTTCGTCTACGTACAACTTGGCTAGCCTTTCCATGCTAAAAGTTTCTTTCATTGGTAGAAAATGAGCTGATTTGGTTAATCGATCCACAATTACCCAAATCGCATCATTACCTTTTCTTGTTTTAGGCAACTTAGTAACAAAATCCATTGTTATAAGTTCCCATTTCCATACAGGCATTTCCAATTGTTGTAGTAGTCCTGAAGGTTTCTGATGTTCCGCCTTTACTTGTGAACAAGTAAGACACTTAGAAACATATCTTGCTATATCTTTCTTCATGCCTATCCACCAAAAAATCTTTCTTAAATCTTGGTACATCTTATTGTTTCCAGGGTGCATAGTATACCTAGATTTATGGGCTTCTTCTAAAATCTTATTTCTTAATTCTCTTTGCTTAGGTACCCAAATTCGTTTCTTGTGGAATCTCCAAATTCCATCATTTCCTTGATCTAGTTCCTTTATATAACCTTTCATTCCTTCAGCATCGTCCTTGATTGTTGTTTCCTGAACTTTCTTTAATTGTTCCATTAAATCTATCTGTAGATTTAATCTAAGAGCACGAACTCGTCGTTGCTTTTCATGATACTTACGACTTAAGGCATCTGCAACTACGTTTGCCTTTCCTTCGTGATATTGAATATCACAGTCGTAATCGCTTAGAATTTCCATCCATCTTCTTTGTCTCATATTTAACTCTTTTTGCCCAAATATATACCTTAAACTTTTATGATCTGTATAAACAGTAAACTTACTTCCATACAGATAATGTCTCCAGATTTTCAAAGCAAAAATTATGGCTCCTAATTCTAAATCATGAGTCGTATAATTTTCCTCGTGCTTTTTCAACTGCCGGGAGGCATACGCAATTACCTTCTTGCGTTGCATCAACACACATCCAAATCCTAATTTTGAAGCATCACAATATACTTCAAAATCTTCTGTTCCTTCGGGTAATGCTAAAATTGGAGCATTTGTCAATCGGTGCTTTAGAATCTTAAAAGCTTATTCTTGTCTATGTCCCCATTCAAACTTAGTGGCTTTACAGGTTAACTTAGTCAAAGGTACAGCTATCTTAGAGAAATCCTTAATAAATCGTCTGTAGTATCCGGCTAAGCCTAGAAAACTTCTAATTTCCATAGCTGTTTGTGGGACCTTCCATTTGGTAATTGCTTCTATTTTAGTAGGATCTACATGAATTCCTTCGTGATTTACCATGTGACCTAAAAATTGTACTTCTTACAGCCAAAATTCACACTTTGAGAATTTAGCATAAAGTTTTTCCTTTCTTAACAAAGTTAAGAGTGCATGCAAGTGTTTTCAATGTTCTTCCTGACTTTTGGAATAAATAAGTATATCGTCAATGAATACGATTACAAATTTATCCAAGTATGGCTTACAGATCCGATTCATCATGTTCATAAATGCTGCTGGGGCATTTGTTAGTCCAAAGGGCATTACTGTAAACTCATAATGGCCATACCTAGTTCTGAAAGCAGTTTTAGATATGTCTTCTTCTTGTACTTTCAACTGATGATATCCAGATCTTAAGTCTATCTTAGAAAAATACCTAGCGCCTTGAAGTTGATAAAAAAGATCATCAATCCTAGGTAATGGGTATCGATTCTTAATTGTAACTTTATTTAATTCTCTATAATCGATACACATCCTCATTGATCCATCTTTCTTTTTCACAAACAACACTGGTGCTCCCCAAGGGGATGAACTAGGTTGTATAAATCCTTTGCTTAATAATTCATCTAACTGCATTTTCAATTCTAGCATTTCGGTGGGTGCAAATCGATAAGGTGCCTTGGCTATTGGTGTAGTACCCGGAATTAGATGGATTCTAAACTCTACTTCTCTATCAGGTGGTAACCCAGGTAATTCTTCTGGAAAGATGTCTAGGTATTCTGAAACTATAGGGATGTCTGAGAGTTTCTTACTTTTAGTGTTAATGATTACCGAAATCATATACACCATTTCTTGTTTTCTTGAATAACTGGCCAACTTTATCACTGAAATGAATTTTAGTGGCTTTTGTGGTTTATCTCCTGTAATTAAAATTACTTCTCATGTGGGAGTACTGATTTCTACGGAATTCTTATCACAAAGAATTCGAGCATGGTTGGCTATCAACCAATCCATTCCTAACACTACATCGAATCCGGCTAACTTGATAGGTAACAGGTTTGCAGAAAACTTATGGCCTAACAGTTCTATCTTTCCTTCTTGCAAAACCTTATCTATGTTAACAGAATTCCCGTCTGCCGTTTCAACTGTAAAAATTTGCCTAAGGGTGGTTAAGGGTAAGTTAAGGGCTTGGCAAAATGAAGTATTGATAAAACTTTGGTTTGCACCAGAGTCAAATAACACTTTTGCATAAACGTCATGGACCAAGAACGTACCAGCTATGACGTCGGGAATTAGTTCAGCTTCTTGAGTGGTTAGCTGGAATGCTCGGGCATTCTTCTTTATTGTTCCATCAGCTGATTTGCCTTTATTGTCTGCGGTTTTAATCAATTTAGGACATTCTGTTTTGTAATGTCCTGTTTCTCCACAGTTATAGCAGACTATGCTTTTCTTTTTGCAATTTTCTTCACGATGTCCTGCCATTTTGCAGAAGTTGCAATTTACATTGCATTTTCCAAAATGATTCTTTTTGCAATTGCTGCAAAAAGGCGGTTGTGCAGATTGTCTCCTTCCTCTTTTCTTGAACCTATTATCATTACCCACACGAAATCCTTGGGTAATCTTTTGAGCCAATTCCTTCTTTCGATCTTCTTCTCTTGTGCGCACTAGCTCATCAGTTAGGGTATTAGCTAGTTCCACAGCATCGTCAATAGTGCGAGGTCTCGCAGCTTTAACGATGTTATGAATTTCACTAATTAATCCCCTTTAACGGGAAATGAGTACCGGTTCTGGCGAAGCCAGTGTTGGTACCACTCTAGCATATTCAAAGAATGTCGAAGTATAACCGCGACCCTCTACGCCTACCATACGATGATTTAGGAACTTATTTGCCATTTGTTCCTTTTCATATTCAGGACAATATTTTCTTTCTACAAGAATTTTAAATTCTTCCCAGTCCATAGCATAAGCTATCCTTCTTCCTTTTGCTTGTAATACGGTGTTCCACCATTCTAGTGCCCCTTCTTTGAATAAATTTGACGCATACATAACCTGATCTTCTTCGGAACACTTACTTATTCCAATTACTGCTTCGGTTTTCTCTAACCAACGCAGTACTGCAGTTGCTCCTTCGTTGCCTGCAAATTCAGCAGGTTTACAAGAAAGAAATTCTTTGAAAGTGCAACCAGGTGTTGCGGCTTTCATTTTCTTAGGAGGTGGAGCCTGTCGTGGATTATTATTGTCATGATTGCCGCCTCCATTTACACTATGACTAAAATTATCTTCCTGAGTACGTTTACTAGGAACGATTTGTTGCGGTTCTATTGGATTTTTAACAGCAGCAACGAATGCTGGAATAGCATTGGCTATCCCTTGAGCAACAATATTTTCTATATCCTGCCTAGTCATATATTGATCCCCCGCGTGTTGCTCAGATTGATTAATCTCATTAACTGGTTCATTATTAACGTTTTCCATCTGATAATTATTAAAAATATAACTATTAGTATCAAATGATTGTAAATAAAACAATTACACAGAAGCACATAAAATCTTTACAACATAGATATATATCCAAAATTGTCGATGTTTCGACTTCTATTTTGCTTTATATATTATATAGGCATCCATACACACTGTTTATCTTACAATGTTTTATTTCCCATTTTACAGATTTATATTTAACTATTATTATATTATACAGACATTCTTCTCAACCCTACTATTCTTTGGTCAACTAGCAGTTTAGTAGCGACGCTCCCTTTCGTCGTATTTCCAGGAAATTTGCTCCCCCATTTCCCGGATCCTATTCCCTGTACCTATCAGCTCTTCACCGAACTGACGGAGTTCGGCTAATTTTTCGTTGCTCATTGGAGGATTGGGGATAGGTTCTGGATCCCACTGTGGAAGGAAAGAATAAGGACTGTTGATAATATTTTTGAATTGCCAGTCATTTGTCCACCATTCTTCCATTTGACCTAAAGGTCGAGTGTGGATTAGTGGGTCTGGAATAGCTGGTTCCAGATTTACAGGAAGTTGGGTTTCTATGTAAGGATATAGATTATTATGGATAGGGCTAATGACATCACAATTTGCCAGTAGACGGTCTATTTCATCTTGAAATGTGATTTCTTCAGTTTGTCTAGAACTCTCTCCAATTTCTATTCCTTTTTGTTTAGAATCTTTCCTGATTTCTATCTCTGCTGGATTAGAACTTTCTCCGATTTCGATTCCTTTTCCTTTGTCTATAGGGTTTTCTATTTTGGGGAGTTTCCTAGTAACTGGCTTTCTCCTGCGCACTTTCCTCCATCCTACATATCTTCTTTTCTTTTTAAGTTTTGCTTTTTCCAGCGGTGGAGCTTGGAATTCCAGGGGTTCCTCTATGTCAGCAATATAACCAGTAAAGTCGTGGGAGACTTCAATTGGTACTGGGTAGAGGTTGAGATTCTGAAATGCTTCCGATATCTCACTCATGCTGGATAGCATATATGCAAAATGCACAAAAATGCTAAGTTAAAACTTTGGAACAAAGTTTTACAAACAAACATTAAAGTTTTATTGCATACAGATTTGTACAAAAGACTACAGGAAAGTGAACACACTATAATTTATTTATTTACTGGGGATTAATTTTCTACTAGACCAGGCTTATTGATAGTTTAGAGGTTTGCATTTTCTACTACGGTAGCTAGCATATAAAGGTTTGCCCATTTTTCATCTAATGTGTCTTCCCAAGGTGACCTATTGCCTAATTCCTGGATTTCTGAATTAAACCTCACTTTCTTGACTTGGGGTTTCTTTATTTTCTCTTGTCCCTTTCTGAGAATCAAATTTCTTTTATCTTGGGTGAGAGGATTTTCATAATTTGCTTTACGGACAAAAATCCCTTCTTCCAGATCTGCTGGTTGTTTGGAGGAAGAGGTTCCTTTTTCTGTGGGTACAGTATCTAATTTGTGGTAGATAGCAGAAATCTTTTGTTTACCCATACTGTAACTCAACAATTAATCAGTTAATAAAACATGTTTTCACAGAATGGCAATTAAATTTCATAAATATCTCTCAATAACTTTAATAGGCTAAAATCAATAGTAAGCTTAAATCAGTGGCTCTGATACAACCTTTTCCTGTCACGGCCCTCGGCCCCGGTTTGACCCGGTCCAGAGCCGCGAGGCAGGAAATCCGATGGTATCTAATTAAGTGACAGCGGAAGTCTTTTCAAACAGGATCGATTAATATTAAAACTGCTCGTTTATATATAATATAGGGATAAATCCCATAATTTACAATAAAGTGATTTTACTGGGAAATCTTTTATTTCTCAAAACATGTTTCTTTATTTATCTACATTGAGCCACTTTTCTAAGCTTGTAGTGCTCCACGGCACTTTTCCTTTGCTCACAACAGATCACCTGAAACATGTTTGAAAAAGGTTTTGTCAGCAGGGAAATACTAAGTGAATCATTCATTTTACTAAAACGACTCGTTTGTTATAATTCACAGTATTAAGAGATTACAATGTTTCTGATATCAAACCAACTACCCACAGTATTTGTCACTCGACTCTTTTCGGTGACTGTGGTCATATCACCATTGGCTGCCCCAATGAATGACGAATATCACTAATTTTAGGTTCGCCCACCTAAAGTGATAAAACAGCAATACTGTGCACAATACCCCACATACCGGCTGTAATTTGGTGATTACATAAACTTAATCACTGTAATTATAATCTTGAAAATACATAAGCTTTTGTAAACAAATTTGATAAAAAGAGAATGACTCACATTGTAGATTTAACGAGCAGAATATAAGCCTACTGATTAGCCTTGATTAACCTAATTTAAATAACAATGCACACACAAACAGGTTAGTAACTAATACAGCAGTTACGACAATTCACGAGATTAAACCCTCACAACGATTTACAAGTGCAATACTTAATAATTCAGCGGATTCACAACGAATGACAGAGTATAGTCCGATTTCGAACAGCACTCAAACATTCAAGTCGAAATCACGATGAATAACAAAGTATAAACTCAATTTGAGCGGCACTTAAACAATCGTTGGATAGTTATAATCGATCGGACGTTGAATCGTAATAGCGATCGAGTTATTACCCTGATTGCGGCAGCGTTTCAAGATTAGTGTGTTTTTAGTGGACTGTTTCTGTTATAACTCAGCCTACGTAAAGCGAATTTACGTCGTTCCAAAGACAGAATTCAAGTCCCAAGGCCCTGTATTTATACGTGAAGTTGGATTCCCCCGCGTGTCGCGGAAGATGATGATGATTATGTCGCGACTCGCCTGGGGTGCACATCTACCCTAGGGTAGCCTTGTCACTAGTATAGGCCTGGTGAATCGACAGTTCGTTAATTTGAAAGCTAGACAACGCATTTTAGAGATAATTGTCAAGTTAGGGTTTACCCCCCTTTAGTTTTAGTGGCCCTAATCCTGATTCTAAATGTTTTGAAAATTTTAGGGTTTGTTCAGAATTACTTGGGTTTCTCAATTAGGGTTTCCTATTGGCCAAATTAAAATAATAATTAGGACTTTTGATGAGATTTGTTACAATACCCGACCAAACGGTATTATTATAATACCGTATCCCAAACCCGTATAAGGGAAAATAAGTTAAAAGTATTTACCTGAGCTAATATCTAATTCATAGCAAAATAACTCAGTCGTATCCAATCTAACTAATTGCAGGTAGCTTTTACCGAGTGGCTCTAGTCTAGAATGATGGTAATATATAACCAACTTAGAATGCTAACGGTCTTAGTTAAGTCGTAGACTTAGACCGTCTAGCTTAAAGTATCTAAAACGGTACGATACGCTAGATTAAGCGATGATCGGAATAGAATGTTATTTTGACCCAACAAGTATGAAAACTTGTATAACATGGGTAAACTAAGTACATTCTGGATTTTTGAAGCAAAACGATAAGGTTAAACCCGTTTCGGCAAACTTACGTAAACTAGTTACATAAACCGATCCGAACGCGTAAATGCATAACGGGCAACCAAATGAACCATATACAAGTCCCTTATGCTATTATGCTTAAAATATGTTAATACATCAGTAGGATGTTAACATATATGCCCAAAAAGTATTTAAAACCAACTTAAGTCCCGTAAGGGCATTTTGGTCATTTTAATATTTATAAAAGAGATTTAATAATAACCTGAGGTTCTGGTCAGTAAAAATATTTATTTTATCATGTTATATCAGTAAGATATCATATATATGTGAGATTCACCAATTATGGCCAAACTACGCACCGTAGGGGCATTTTGGTCATTTCACATATGCTTTTAGGGACAAAATTTGAAGTCTGAGTTCATGACTTATAATTACTGTAATAATGTTAAAATTTATTTAAAAATGCAGTAGGTAACAAGTCTTAGGTGTTAAATATGGTTTTAAACCATACTACGCACCTAATTAGCGTAAAAATCGCTAATTGACAATATTTGAGATATTTATGTGATTCTGAGATTTTGGATAGCCTTGTATGTTTAAAATATTTTTATTTTTCATATCAAGTTAGTATAAAAAGGTTTGGTATGCTAATCACATATAAATCTCATTTATTAGTTAAAAGGGCATTATCGTCAATTAAGGAGTTTATACAAGAACTCTATGATATGGTCAGATTATAATCTGATAAAAAATTCCCAAAATCCCTAAAAATAATATCTTAATAGTAGGTAATGAGTTTTGGGTCAAAATCCATGTTTAAACATGCCTAATGCAAGATAGCGTAATTTAATTAATAAAAAGTTCCAATTTACGATATCTTGCATAACTTTAGTTTGAGAGCAGAAGCTGATGTCAAATTTTCGGGACATACTTATATATCAGTAATAAAGGTTTTTGTCCTCTCACAATTTCAAAAATCTCGTTTATATGTCAAAAGGGCAAAATGGACATTTATAAGCATATTAACGGAGATTAGCATATAATTCGGAATACTAATGACCGGGTAGTATAACTCCAAAGGGTTATACTACAACATAATGTGGTCCTAATGGAAGCTT
>JARYGA010039422.1:0-17433 GCA_030545235.1 Helianthus tuberosus
TATATTTGGTTTTAATATGTGCTTGAATACGTGAACTGAGAAAGAAACCCTAGGAGCCCTTGAACTTGACGGCAACCAACTCTCTTTCGAAACATCTCTGTGCCCTACCTGGTGTTGTGGTTAGTTATAATTCCTTGTATGAAATCATTTGATTACTTGTGGCTTTATGGATTAACTGTTAGTATGTAACTATGTGAATTGAATGGTCTTTGTATGTTAGAAATCATGGTAATCTATTGATGTGATCGCCTGTGTTATTCACGATTTACCTAATGATGTAGTGTTGATCGCAAAAGTGAATGATACTAGATAAATAACAAGATTATCATGTGAATTGTCAGACTATAACATTGAGACTTGAAGTCCCAAAGTAGAGGTCCAATAACATGAGACTAGCAACCACTATTTAAGTGGTCAAATGGCAACATGACAACAACATACACTGGTCGGCCACTGTTGATTTTTAATGATGATAAATTGCATGACTTGTTTGACTATCATACTACATGAACTAATTGCTATCTGAACCGAGTGTATATGAATTTCCATGTGATTATTTTGTATATGTGTGACCTTAGTTAACAGTTGTCGGCCATGATTGATGATTTGAATTAATTGATCTGATTGAATACATGATGTGTGACACCCGTGTCACTGCGACCATCAAACAAATGCCAAACCAATGAAATATTGTATTTCATACTTTGGACTTGTATAAATATGTGTATCTTTTGCACATATCAACTCTTGTTCGATTTCAAACTCTAAATCGCTTTCTGGAAGGTTATACGCGCACTAATGCGTAAATATAACCAGTTCAATCCAACGAACACTATGGAATAGTGAAATAGGCTTAACATACCTTGAATAACCTTTACATAACTTATATATAAGTTTTGGAAGGTTTGGTGTGGTGAAATCAAGTTAAATCGCTTACAGGGACTAAAGTTGACAAACTGCGAAAGTATGCCAATTTGAACTGTAACAGACATTCCGGAACATGACCATAAGTTAAACACACCATAAATATCCTTTACATAGCTTAGAAATAGGCTTTAATGGTTTCGGTGTGCTAAAATAAACTTTTGGGTCATTCAGGGACTAAAAGTGTCAAAAAGTGCACAAGTTTGCATTTTCGCGCATAACTTACGTTCTGAATACATCCGGACATCCAAAAATTTATGTAAGCACTAAAATATTTTATTTTAGTGTTCGCCATAAGAAAAATCCATTCGTCGCGTCATTTGGTTCGTTTTTCGCATTCGGGACCAGATTCGATGTATTAGCCGTTGTTTAATTCACAACCACACATTCTAAACTTGCTTAGTCAGTGGATAAGGATGGAATTTTGGTACCATAACTTTGCAACACATGTATGGATGGAATTTAAACACCTAAACACCATAACTTTGCAACACATGTATGGATGGAATTTAAACACCTAAACACCATAACTTTGCAACACATGTATGGATGGAATTTAAACACCATAACTTTGCAACACATGTATGGATGGAATTTAAACACCTAAACACCATAACTTTGCAACACATGTATGGATGGAATTTAAACACCTAAACACCATAACTTTGCAACACATGTACGGATGGGATTAAGGCACGTTTTCCATGAAACGATCTTAACGGTTCGGGTATTCCTATAAATACCCCATACCCCCCATTGCTAAAATCACTAGAAACTTGATTTGAGAAACTCTAAGTTGAAACATTTGTTTCATACGTGAGATTTTTGAATCGAGTTTAGCATTCGGGGACCCTTCGTAAGTATTCTTTCGTTCTTTTCCTTATTTTATTGCTTTTCGAGTCAGAAAGTCAAACTTTGTTTGACTTTCAGCGTTGACCAGTAATGGTCAATGCGAAGTTCGTTTGAACTTCGCAACATGAGTGTAATCACGTTGGTCATAGTCCCTTGGGACTATGCCCACTGATTACCACGTTGTCTAGGGTCGTAGGGTAGGCGATCTAATAAATCGCCTATACCTTCGAACCCGACCCAGTTTGGTCGATCATTAGGATCCGACCAAATACATTAGGTGACCCTAGTATAGGGCATAACCTTCCGAGGTTATACCCTATGGTCACATCGTTTAAGTAGTTGTATGATAGGAAGTTTATATGCCTTAGGTAAATTACCAGAATACCCTTTTCATGTATAATTGGTAATTAAGCATATGTAACCTAAACTTTTGTCACATAACTGATTATGTAACATGTTTAGGCATATAACACTTGTCATAGGGCTAGTTAGGCGGTCCGAACGCGTTTCACGCGAACGACGCGTTAAAGTAGCATAAGCTTCCTAAACGGGTCGTAATGGGTCGTAGACACTTAGGTTAAGTTTCATTTAGTATGTAGGCTTTGTTAAACCAAATGACACGAGTCTCTACACTCGTTTGGTTTACAAACCCTAATGCTACCCGATCTTCCGATTTAGGTCCGGTTTATTAATGTAGCTACCTATACTAGGTGCCGTTTGATATCCGCGATCTCTAGCATTGTTTAGTTGTTACTCAAGGACTACTGAGCAATCTCAAGTGAGTACATAGACCCCTCTTTTACTGTTTTCCAAACTGTTTTGGGGTGGAACACATGTGCCTACTTGTTACTTTCATGCTTTCCTGTTTTAACATCATATACTACTATGTTCGTTAGTACATTATAGTACATGATTTTATGACATTTCATGCTAGGTGTGCCCAATTGTGTGCATTACTTAGTACATCGTTTTACATGATATTTTGACATAGACATTTGACATAGACATTTCGGCATAGACATTTTAACATGATTGACATTTGATCATGCATTTCCCACAAAACATAACTTTGATTTAAACCAAGATTTACTTCAATACTTTGTTTTTGTGCATATGGTTTAGTTGAGACATTTCACTTGCCATACATGACATCTTGACATAGACGTTTGACATGGATATTTGACATAGACATTTGACATGGATCTTTGACATAGACATTTTGATATGATTTACATCTTGACATGAACACTTTGACATATTACCCAATACATTTGACAATTGATTTAAACATAGACTTCTTACATTGGTTGGTTTGGTTGGATTAAGTGATTAAGTAACGATGCGTGTGTAAAATGATACAAGCATGGTGGATACGCCGCTGGTACTTCCTATATATAAGTGTTTGTATGGTATTACATATCATAGCGTTATTTGAATCATTTCAGTTTGAGACATAGAACATTTTATACAAATAACATACTTTTCACAAGACATTGATTTATAAACATCTTATCTTATGCAAACATATTTTACTTGGTTATTCATTTAACCCTACATTTATTTATACTTATCATCTGATCTTATCGATTTTCAAATGATTTACAAAGCAAAGCAAACTAAAAGGTTCATGACTAAACATTTTCTCAAACATAAGTCATGAAACCTATTTTCACAAAACCTATGTATCTCACAGGCATTTTTATGCTGACGTACCTATTTTCACATGTGTTTTTCAGGAACTATTGCATAAGATGATCAAGATACACATAGGCAGACTTGGGCTTTAGTGACAATAAAAGATGCAAGACTAGTTAATTATGTTGTATTTCTTGTTTGTTAAGACATTGTAACACTTTTAATCAATAAAACGAAACTTCAATTGCCATGGATTTGAAACAATTAATTCTGTTACAACACTCCCCGACATTTCCGCCACGTTTTGTATGTTCTACGTGGTCGGGGTGTGACAGAAAAGATGGTATCAGAGCCAATGGTTATAGGGAATTAGGTTATTAGTAATGCTTTGACCTAGTCTATAACTTTCTTAGGACCCTAACGCGAGTTTACTTGCGTTTAGTCATAAAACAATACCGTCACCTATCCTTAGGCGACGACCACAACAAGAACATAAATTTCAAAACCGCTTTGAAAACTAATCATCTGTTCTAGGATGATTGATTACTAGGTTTTGAACCCTCTATTATAAGGTTTTGAACCCTTTGAGTTTTCAAAATCTCGTCAAGGTTTTGGGTTTTAAATAATGTGAACACGTGCAAACTGGAAGGGTGAATGCCTGTATTCTGAGTTTTCTGTCTAGGCAAGCACTTCGTATACATCTCAACCAGACGCGAGACCAGTTGTGCTTACCTGGGAATTCTTGGGATGAGTGTTCACTTATAGGAGAGCATGTCTTCGCGATACATTATTTTTGACCCGCTTACTTTGATTAGTCACTGTCTCATTTGTTTGCCTTTGGTAACAAACAAATGGTCACAATCTAAATGCCTTGTCATTTTCTTTTGACTATCTTTCGCTTGTTTCCTCCTATACCTTTTGTTATCTTCAAGATGCTTCTTCATCGCAACGACAATGTCCGAACCAGGTGCTGCAATTACCCAGCGAATAGGCGACTTACTCCAGAGGACCGTTGACTTAGCTATCACCATGACACGCCTCAGGGATGAAGCTGTATAAGGGAACTGCTCCTTGGTGCAATCAATGCCATCGTCATTATTCAAATCAAATACCATGTTACAAATGTACCCACGGTGGACGATGGAGACATTTGGTTAACATGTGTCGCTTTGCTGTTCAAAGCAAAGCAGTTGCAAACCCTGTTGCTACTTAAACCTTCAAGTTCTGCTTCATATGTCGCCTTGGCATATCTAGCGCCTCAACCTCATGAACTTTCTACTTTGTGTATCGACTTAAGCACGCCTAGTGCAAGGTGTCGAAGCACCTCTCGTTACACAAATTTCAAAATCCATAAAGGATCTTTCTATCCTCATAATCAGATCCTTGTGGATGAATATCACTCAAATCGGAGCCCTTAATTGAATTATTCGTATGCCTTAATACGATCATTACCATTCAATAAGGACAAAGCCGAATTCTTATTTAGATTTTCCTATCTTCATAGATAGATTCTTGAAATGATTAAAGTGCCAAATGAAATCCACGAATTGGATTCCTGGTGTGCTTTATGTATCCGCGTCCAAAGATAACAAATTAATAAACAAATTAAACAACTATGTGATTATGTGCTTATGTGTTCCCTTTTATGTTTTTGTGTGATCCAAATTCTTGTCATCCAAATCCTCGTAGAATCTTCCATATCTTTGGGTGCTATATTAAATCCTCAACGGGCTTGTACGTAATAGTAAAGACCCTTGGATTATATTGTACCATTCCATAATTAGACCCTGAGAGGTCTAGGTAAACAGATTGATCCAAAAATCTGGTTAGGAATATCATGTGATGATATAGCTGAAAGGACTCCTTGGTGGCCTAATTTAAAAGGATCCTTTGTCGATCTAATTAAAAGGACCCTATGGTAGTTTAGTCACACTCATCATCAGGTTTGATTTTTCCTCCCCTTCACATTTCAGACAAATTGTGCGGACTATGCAAGGAATTGCGTAATTATGGATGCATACATAATTATGAAATTCAGTGCACAGAAACCACAGCAAATTTTGTCATGTGTCTAGAGACTATTCCGTTCATTTTTGTTTCTGAAGATGTAAAATGACTATTCCGTTCATTTTTGTTTCTGAAGATGTAAAATGACTATTCCGTTCATTTTTGTTTCTGAAGATGTAAAATGACTATTCCGTTCATTTTTGTTTCTGAAGATGTAAAATGACTATTCCGTTCATTTTTGTTTCTGAAGATGTAAAATGACTATTCCGTTCATTTTTGTTTCTGAAGATGTAAAATGACTATTCCGTTCATTTTTGTTTCTGAAGATGTAAAATGACTATTCCGTTCATTTTTGTTTCTGAAGATGTAAAATGACTATTCCGTTCATTTTTGTTTCTGAAGATGTAAAATGACTATTCCGTTCATTTTTGTTTCTGAAGATGTAAAATGACTATTCTGTTCATTTTGTTTCTGAAGATGTAAAATGACTATTCTGTTCATTTTTGTTTCTGAAGATGTAAAATGACTATTCTGTTCATTTTTGTTTCTGAAGATGTAAAATGACTATTCTGTTCATTTTTGTTTCTGAAGATGTTGTGGAAAATGACTATTCTGTTCATTTTTGTTTCTAAAGAATGCCTGTTGAGAATAACTCTGTTCATTTTTCATTTCTGAAAAATGTTCGTTAAAGAGAAATTACAGGATTACGTCTTGTTCATCTTTGATGGTTATTTAACACAAAGTCACAAATAGACTCCTACGAATTAATTTCGGGACGAAATTTCCTAAAGTAGGGGAGACTGTGACACCCGTGTCACTGCGACCATCAAACAAATGCCAAACCAATGAAATATTGTATTTCATACTTTGGACTTGTATAAATATGTGTATCTTTTGCACATATCAACTCTTGTTCGATTTCAAACTCTAAATCGCTTTCTGGAAGGTTATACGCGCACTAATGCGTAAATATAACCAGTTCAATCCAACGAACACTCCGGAATAGTGAAATAGGCTTAACATACCTTGAATAACCTTTACATAACTTATATATAAGTTTTGGAAGGTTTGGTGTGGTGAAATCAAGTTAAATCGCTTACAGGGACTAAAGTTGACAAACTGCGAAAGTATGCCAATTTGAACTGTAACAGACATTCTGGAACATGACCATAAGTTAAACACACCATAAATATCCTTTACATAGCTTAGAAATAGGCTTTAATGGTTTCGGTGTGCTAAAATAAACTTTTGGGTCATTCAGGGACTAAAAGTGTCAAAAAGTGCACAAGTTTGCATTTTCGCGCATAACTTACGTTCTGAATACATCCGGACATCCAAAAATTTATGTAAGCACTAAAATATTTTATTTTAGTGTTCGCCATAAGAAAAATCCATTCGTCGCGTCATTTGGTTCGTTTTTCGCATTCGGGACCAGATTCGATGTATTAGCCGTTGTTTAATTCACAACCACACATTCTAAACTTGCTTAGTCAGCGGATAAGGATGGAATTTTGGTACCATAACTTTTCAACACATGTATGGATGGAATTTAAACACCTAAACACCATAACTTTGCAACACATGTATGGATGGAATTTAAACACCTAAACACCATAACTTTGCAACACATGTATGGATGGAATTTAAACACCTAAACACCATAACTTTGCAACACATGTACGGATGGGATTAAGGCACGTTTTCCATGAAACGATCTTAACGGTTCGGGTATTCCTATAAATACCCCATACCCCCCATTGCTAAAATCACTAGAAACTTGATTTGAGAAACTCTAAGTTGAAACATTTGTTTCATACCTGAGATTTTTGAATCGAGTTTAGCATTCGGGGACCCTTCGTAAGTATTCTTTCGTTCTTTTCCTTATTTTATTGCTTTTCGAGTCAGAAAGTCAAACTTTGTTTGACTTTCAGCGTTGACCAGTAATGGTCAATGCGAAGTTCGTTTGAACTTCGCAACGTGAGTGTAATCACGTTGGTCATAGTCCCTTGGGACTATGCCCACTGATTACCACGTTGTCTAGGGTCGTAGGGTAGGCGATCTAATAAATCGCCTATACCTTCGAACCCGACCCAGTTTGGTCGATCATTAGGATCCGACCAAATACATTAGGTGACCCTAGTATAGGGCATAACCTTCCGAGGTTATACCCCATGGTCACATCGTTTAAGTAGTTGTATGATAGGAAGTTTATATGCCTTAGGTAAATTACCAGAATACCCTTTTCATGTATAATTGGTAATTAAGCATATGTAACCTAAACTTTTGTCACATAACTGATTATGTAACATGTTTAGGCATATAACACTTGTCATAGGGCTAGTTAGGCGGTCCGAACGCGTTTCACGCGAACGACGCGTTAAAGTAGCATAAGCTTCCTAAACGGGTCGTAATGGGTCGTAGACACTTAGGTTAAGTTTCATTTAGTATGTAGGCTTTGTTAAACCAAATGACACGAGTCTCTACACTCGTTTGGTTTACAAACCCTAATGCTACCCGATCTTCCGATTTAGGTCCGGTTTATTAATGTAGCTACCTATACTAGGTGCCGTTTGATATCCGCGATCTCTAGCATTGTTTAGTTGATACTCAAGGACTACTGAGCAATCTCAAGTGAGTACATAGACCCCTCTTTTACTGTTTTCCAAACTGTTTTGGGGTGGAACACATGTGCCTACTTGTTACTTTCATGCTTTCCTGTTTTAACATCATATACTACTATGTTCGTTAGTACATTATAGTACATGATTTTATGACATTTCATGCTAGGTGTGCCCAATTGTGTGCATTACTTAGTACATCGTTTTACATGATATTTTGACATAGACATTTGACATAGACATTTCGGCATAGACATTTTAACATGATTGACATTTGATCATGCATTTCCCACAAAACATAACTTTGATTTAAACCAAGATTTACTTCAATACTTTGTTTTTGTGCATATGGTTTAGTTGAGACATTTCACTTGCCATACATGACATCTTGACATAGACGTTTGACATGGATATTTGACATAGACATTTGACATGGATATTTGACATAGACATTTTGATATGATTTACATCTTGACATGAACACTTTGACATATTACCCAATACATTTGACAATTGATTTAAACATAGACTTCTTACATTGGTTGGTTTGGTTTGATTAAGTGATTAAGTAACGATGCGTGTGTAAAATGATACAAGCATGGTGGATACGCCGCTGGTACTTCCTATATATAAGTGTTTGTATGGTATTACATATCATAGCGTTATTTGAATCATTTCAGTTTGAGACATAGAACATTTTATAAAAATAACATACTTTTCACAAGACATTGATTTATAAACATCTTATCTTATGCAAACATATTTTACTTGGTTATTCATTTAACCCTACATTATTTATACTTATCATCTGATCTTATCGATTTTCAAATGATTTACAAAGCAAAGCAAACTAAAAGGTTCATGACTAAACATTTTCTCAAACATAAGTCATGAAACCTATTTTCACAAAACCTATGTATCTCACAGGCATTTTTATGCTGACGTACCTATTTTCACATGTGTTTTTCAGGAACTATTGCATAAGATGATCAAGATACACATAGGCAGACTTGGGCTTTAGTGACAATAAAAGATGCAAGACTAGTAATTATGTTGTATTTCTTGTTTGTTAAGACATTGTAACACTTTTAATCAATAAAACGAAACTTCAATTGCCATGGATTTGAAACAATTAATTCTGTTACAACACTCCCCGACATTTCCGCCACGTTTTGTATGTTCTACGTGGTCGGGGTGTGACATGATGGTTGCAGCCAATACGATTATTAGAAAATCATTAGGGTTTCTGTGATATTGTGTAACTGATGGGTAGGTGACGTAACTGATCTTCTTGACGAAACAGAACCCTCGGCGAAATAGGATTTGTGGTTTCGCCAAAGGATAGTCGACGAATTAGGAAGGTGTTTCGCCAAGGATGATTGACGAAACAGAAGGTGTTTCGTCAACCTGTGTTTCACCGACTTGGAATATTTTGCACAGTAACCTGACTTAACTCTGTTAGAAGTTAACTGAGATATTTAACTGCTGTTAAATGATATACATGACTTGTTAGATTGCGAATACGTACTACATGCTTATACGTGTACCTTGTGATTACAAACTGATTTTTGTATACGTGCATACTCTAGGACGTGATTGATTTACTTGAGCACATACTTAGCATACCGAGCAAACCAAGGTGAGTTCATACAGCCAAGGCATGGGGTTTCCGGGTGGAATGGGATTTGATGAATTATTGTGTATACTCAGACGGTAGAACCTAACGATAAGATACGACTAGACTAGTAACACTTATTGAACTGATCTTCGCACACCTGCCAAGGGTTGGCCGCGATATTATGACTGACTTCGCACACCTGCCATAGGAAGGCCGCGAACTAAATTTACAAATCTTCGCATACCTGCCTGGGGAGGCCGCGATACAAATAAACCTAGTCTAGAATACTTGGGAAAAACATCCCCTAATATCTTCGCATACCTGCCTGGGAGGCCGCGATGGAAACTAATACGATACATGACGTAACGAACGAACATACTAATACTCACGCTATACTATTACTGAACTGATATCTGTGAACTCGCTCAACTAGTTGTTGATCCTCTGTTACATGCCTTGCAGGTCATTAGATATATGGAGCTTGCACAGGGAGGAGCTGGTCGTTGTGGGCTTGGATCGTGATTGTTTCGTTAAACACTTTATGGCATTTCATACTTTATTTTGTTGGGTTTATTCTTACGCTTCCGCTAAACAGTGATAACCTACGTCTATTTTGAACACCTTTCATATTGGTGGTTGAATGGCATTTACTATTATATATTAATTACATGTTCAATATGATTGGTGGCTTGATCCTGGTCAGTCACGCCTCCAAGCGGTGATACTCCGCGTGTGGATTTTGGGGGTGTGACATAACCAATGTTGTTCGATCTTTTCAACTTCATGTTTTAAACTCTCACAAGTTTCCTCTAAATAAATTTCGGGACGAAATTTCCACAAGTAGGGGAGACTGTAACATCTGTGCTTGTAATCATTGTGAACAGTTCTTTCATCAATAAAAGAATGTTATTTGATCCCAATGTTTGTTTGGTTGTGTTTTACATTTTTCATGTTTTGACTTTTATTCAATTTCAAACTCTATATCGCTTTCTGGAGAGTTATACGCAAACTGGTGCGTAAACGTAATCAGTTTAATGCGAAAAATACTCCGGAATATCAACATATACTTAACATACCCTAAATAACCTTTACATAACTTAGAAATAAGTTTTAAAGGCTTTGGTATGGCAAAAACAAGTTAATTCGCTTACAGGGACTAAAATTGACAAACTGCGAAAGTATGCCAATTTGAATTGTAACGAACATTCCGGAACATGACCATAAGTTAAACACACCTTAAATATCCTTTATATAGCTTAGAAATAGGCTTTGAGGGGTTCGGTGTGCTAAAATAAACTTTTGGGTCATTCAGGGACTAAAAGCGTCAAAAAGTGCACAAGTTTGCATTTTCGCGCATAACTTACGTTCAGAATACATCTGGACATCCAAAAATTTATGTAAGCACTAAAACATTTTGTTTTAGTTTTTGGCATAAGAAAAATCCATTCGTCACGCAATTTGGATCGTTTTTCGCGCTTATGCGCATTCCGTCGTAATTAAGCGAACATCGCGATCGTACGGCCAAACGAACCGACACCCGAGATATTTTTGAGCACATTTTAAGTTCCCTATACTTTAACTTCATTTTAGAGCTTTGAAATGGGGTTAACGGGCCTTAAAAGTGTCAGAAATAGCTCAAAACACTAACAGGGACCAAATCTGCCATTCTGCCAAAGTTGGTCCTTGCGCACCTCAACACTAGGAGTGTTACGGTGCGCAAGCAGTCCCCATAACAGTAGAAACTTGCAGAAACTTTGAATCTGGTCCATTCCACCCTGCACATGGTTTTGGGGCAATACCTTGGGCTATAATGGTTTTCAAAAACCAGGGTTTTGAGGTGGAGGGTTGAGATTGAAGCACGGTTAACGAGGAACGATCTTAACGGCTCTACGAATCCTATAAATACCCCTTGCCTTCATTTTCCAAAACCCACAAGAATCTTGATTTGAGAAGCTCTAAGTTGAAACCTTTGTTTCATACCTGAGCTACTTGGATCGAGGTTAGCATTCGGGGACCCTTTGTAAGTGTTCCTTCGTTCTTTTATTGCTTTCCGAGTCCGAAAGTCAAACTTTGTTTGACTTTCTGCATTGACCAGTTTATGGTCAATGCGAAGTTCGTTTGAACTTCACAACGTGAGCGTAATCACGATGGTTATAGTCCCTTGTGACTATGCCTACTGATTACCACGTTGTCTAGGCTCAGTGACGAGCCGTAGTTTCGGTCAAAATGCGCATTCGTGCGTATTTTGTAACCAAACTACTCTTAGGTATCAAAACCGTTTGTTTTGATACCAAACTTGTTTTCAAACTTAGTTAAGCATGTTTTAACATGCTTAGCTCGTCACTTTTAGTTTTGTGCTTGTCTAGGGTCGTAAGGGTAAGCGATCTAATGAATCGCTTATACCTTCGAACCCGACCCATTTTGGTCGATCATTAGGATCCGACCAAATACTTTAGGACCATAGTATATAGGGAATAACCTTCCGAGGTTATACCCTATGATCACATCGTTTGAGTAGTTGTATGATAAGTAGTTTATATGCCTTAGGTAATTTACCAGAATACCCTTTTCATGAGTAATTGGTAATTAAGCATATGTAACCTAAACTTTCATCACTTAACTGATTATGTAACATAATTAAACATTTTAGGCATATAATACTTGTCATAGGACTAGTTAGGCGAACGACGCGTTAAAGTAGCATAAGCTACCTAAACGGGTCGTAATGGGTCGTAAGCACTTAGGTTAGGTTTCAATTAGTATGTAGGCTTTGTTAAACCATACTACATGAGTTCCCATACTCATCTGGTTTACGAGCCCTCATTCTATCCGATCTTCCGATTTAGGTCCGGTTTATTAACATAGTTACCTATATTAGGTGCCGTTTGATATCCGTGATCTCTAGCATTGTTTGGTTGTTACTCAAGGACTACTAAGCAATCTCAAGTGAGTACATAGACCCCTCTTTTACTGTTTTCCAAACATTTTGGGGTGGAACACATGTGCCTACTTGTTACTTTCATGCTTTCCTGTTTTCACCTCATATACTTGCTATGTTCATTAGTACATTTATAGTACATGATTTCATTACATTACATGCTATGTATGTCCATTTGTTGCATACTTAGTACAGTTGTTTCAGTTCACATGCTATGTATGTCCATTTGTTGCATACTTAGTACAGTTGTTTCACGTCACATGCTATGTATGTCTATTGTTGCATAGTTAGTACAGTTGTTTCAGTTCACATGCTATGTATGTCCATTTGTTGCATACTTAGTATAGTTGTTTCACGTCACATGCTATGTATATCTATTGTTGCATAGTTAGTACAGTTGTTTCACGTCACATGCTATGTATGTCTGTTGTTTCATACTTAGTACAGTTGTTTTCATCACATGCTTACATTTTGATATGATATTTGGTTTGTTTTGATGGATCAATATACATTCATTAACACCGATCACGCCGTTCGTTAGTAGGTAGTGGTACCATAGGAATTCACAACTCCCGTTCCTGAAATCCTAGGTTTGTTTGGATTGGAAGGAATGACCGAATTCGATACACATACCTTAGATAAACCTTTAATTTGTTTAAGGGTTTATCGCCACAGTCTCAAGGCTTGGATGTATGCATCCTCACAATACCGCATAGATATTTATATCAGTATATCATGCATTTGTTCCACAAAACATAGCTTTGATTTAAACCATGTTTTACTTCAATACTTTGTTTTTGTGCATATGGTTTAGTTGATATATTTCACTAGCCATACATATCATTTTGGGTTACACATTACATGATTTACATTTGACACATAAACATTATTGACATTGATTACACATTACATGATTTACATTTGACACATAAACATTATTGACATTGGTTACACATTACATGATTTACATTTGGCACATAAACATTATTGACATTGGTTACACATTACATGATTTACATTTTGACATATTATTCAATACATTTGGCAATTGGTTTAAACATAAACATTCTACGTTGATTGGTTTGGTTTGAGTAAGTGATTTAAGTAATGAGGCATGTGTAATATGATACAAGCATGGTGGATACGCCGCTGGTACTTCCTATATATAAGTGATTGTATGGTATTACATATTGTAGCATTATTTGAATCATTTCAATTTGGACATATAACATTTTATACAAATAACATACTTTTCACAAGACATAAATTTACAAACAACTTATTTTATACAAACTCATTTTACATGGTTATTCATTTAACCATACATTATTCTCTTATTTATACATATCATCTGATCTTATCGTTTTTCAAAAGACTTACAAGACAAAGCAAATTACGAGGTTCATGACTTAACATTTTCTCAAACATAAGTCATGAATTCTGTTTTCACAAAACCTATGTATCTCACAGGCATTTTTATGCTGACGTACCTATTTTCACATGTGTTTTCAGGATATGATGCATAGGATTTATCAAGATACACATAGGCGGACTTGGGCCTTAGCGACAATAAAAGATGCAAGACTAGTTATTTATGTTATGTTTCTTTGATTGTCAAGACATTGTAACTACTTTAATCAATAAAACAATATTTCAATTTCCATGTGTTATGAAACAATGATTCTGTTACAACACTCCCCGACGTTTTCCGCCACGTTTTGTTGTTCTACGTGGTCGGGGTGTGACACCTTCAAACACTATTTCTTCGATATCTTCAACATTTGTAGATTCGGGCTCACTTGGCATTCGATCAATCTCTGCGTCATCAACTTCTCTCATAGCATGTAAAGCAAGTAATTGCTCATGAGACAGATCCTCAACAATCTCTCCTTCTTCAAGGAATTCCCAAGTGATTGGATGAACTACCTGTAATGCAAGATCAGCACTGCTAGGAACAGAAGAAGTACCTTCAACCTGTTGAGCTGTTCCAGAAGAGGTTCCTTGAGAAGATCCGATTGCTGGCGGTTGAACTGCAATGATTTCAGAGGATGTAGCGGCTGGTGGCTGCTGTGATGTACCAGAAGTGTCAGGATTCCCTTGATCTTCGGGATCATCATCCTTTTTCTTCATAACTTCTTGTTGTTTACATCTATCATCCCACATAGCAACAACCTTGTGGCGAAGAAACTCATAGCCAACAGTTAGCGTCCTAACTCCATCTTGTATCTTTGTATTCCGTGACTCATACCATTCTTTCATGAAGTCACATCTTCCTTTAAGATCTTCAGCCAGCTTTTGAAGTATAGTGCTACTTCTCTCTCTCTCTTCGTCAGCAGCCTTCAAACGAGCATTCTCAGCCTTAAGTGAATCAATCTCAGCTTGTTGTCGCTCAATCACTGTTTGTTGTTGACCAACAGTGGACTTCAATTTGTTTATATCCACCAATTGACTGATCTAATCATTCTTTGTGATTCTTATGAAATCAGTTTGCCTCTGAATTCGATCAGCAGCCGCTTCGAATTGAGAAAATAGGAAGTTGTTTTTCTCTTCTTGAGACATCTCTGAGAAGATCCTTTGGCATTCAAAACTGGGCTGAGAGGTAGTTGCTCTAATTGAAGCAGCCATAGATCTTTGAGGAACGGCCTGAGGGGTAACCGTTGAAGTTTCAGTAGCTGATGTAACTACAGGAGTTTCTTGCACAGGTTCTTGAGGAACAGATGAAGGCTCTTGAGGCACAGATTGCCGAGCAGAAGTACTCAAATATCTTCTTGATTTCTTCTTTTGAGTTGCAGCAGCTTTCTCAGCTTTTCTTTTTGTTCTTCTTTCTGCTTCAGGATCCTCTGGAACGTATTCAGGATCATCTTCTTGTCTAATTCTCCTGTACCTTTTAACGCCTCGTTCATCAAAATAGATTTCGTATCCAGGTTCGATTACATGATAATCTGAATCAGAATCAGACTCATCATCGCCACCTGGTGATGAACCACCAGCTGATGTACCACCAGCTGCACCTGCGCTAGATGCACCAACGACACCTGCATCACCACCATCATCGCCTTCGTCATCACTATCACTTTCTGACATATCAGAATCAACCGGATCTGGACCAAACTGTTCAATCCTTTTTCTCTCCAATTCCGGCTCTTCGTTATCAGATTGGATGTCATCATGACGCCATTTATCATTTGCTGGAGCAACATAATCAGTATTTCCTAGCGCACCAAACAACTTTCTTGGAGGCACACTTTCTGTGTATCTTTTGGCAGCAAGGTTCTTGATTATTCTTAAAGAGTTGAGGTTCATTGCTTCTATTTTCATAATATCGTCGTCAGCTTTAGGAAGACCAGGATGTTAAACATTCATTATCATCTGAAGAAACCGCGGATACATCCAGAACTTGTTCCCGGTTATTCTACTTCCTGTTCTCGTCATATTTGCTTTCATGTTGGCGAAGATATACTTTGAGATACTAAACGGTTTGTTTAACACCAACGCTACCATGAAGCCAACAAGATCATTTCCAGCCATATCGTATCCAGCACGTCTATTGCTAAGGCATTGTATGAGAATGTGCAATAAGAACTTGTACCGTAATGGTAGATCACCCTTGTTGATTTGTTTGCTGAAAATGTCTCCTTTACACTTCATTCTTAACAGACAGCCTCTTGTACACATGATAGGAATGGAATCTGGAGCATCTGGATGATCTTGTAACTGTAGAACCTCATTCAAGATCTCCGGAGATACAATGACATCTACATCATTAACGCGACCCCGAATAATCTCTTTTCCATCCACTTGACCTACGCTTGCCGAATCCCAGAATGCTTTGATAAGCGATTTATAGACAGGCGTGGAGAAAGTCACAACATGATTGATACGTGAATCCTGGATCCATTTAGTAATATCTTTTAATTCAGCAATCTTTTCTTCCGGATCAAGAAAAGCGATTTGGTTATGACGCTTTTCGAACATAGTTTCCTCTTCCGACTTGTTTAGTTTCTTAGTCGGTTTCTTGCGTTTTCCTTCTTTCGGTGCCATCTGTACATGAAAATGTCCACAATGAGTCATGTTTGATATAACATGTGTATTATACATGCATATATACAAGTTATAACATCAAATGAACATATAACACATTTTAACACACATTCTGTGAACAAGGACCAAAAGTGGAAAAATTGCTAAGGCATGGACGACGAAACAGGAAGTCTACGACGAAACAGAATGATGTTCGACGAAACAGAGTTGACCGTTGACCGTTTTGTTTCGTCGACAGTACTTCGACGAAACGGATCCGTTTCGTCGTATGTTTGATTCGCCGTTGTTTGTTTCGTCGCCTGTTTGATTCGTCGAGAATAGGGTTTTTGAACAGTTTAGGGTTTTGCCGTTTCGTCGATTTGGGGGTTTTTCCATTTCGTCGATAATGTTTACCGATGATCAACAAACACCCAAATCAAATAAAAAACAAACCAGAATGATGAAAACGACATCAGTTTTACCCGAACCCATCAAAAACAAATCAAACAACAGATAAACCCACATCCCCTGTTTTTGTTACATACACCCAAACCCGATTCAAGGCACATATACACACATACAACCTAAATCTATCTGATCTCATAAGATATCACACAAGTTATAAGCTTAAATCATCAAAATCATCAAAATATCAAGTACAAATGGTCTCCGAGGGTTTCAGACAAAAACATTCGGTCCAATATGTTTGAAACATGAACAGGAACAATTTTCTACCTTTGATTTTTGTTAGATTTTAGGTAAAAAGGAGGGTTTTGAGGGTTTGTGTAGGGTATGGCGGAGTGTTTGAAGAAGATGAACAG
>JARYGA010039423.1:0-47834 GCA_030545235.1 Helianthus tuberosus
CTAGTGGAGTTTTCGTATAACAACAGCTACCACACCAGCATCCAAGCCGCTCCGTTCGAGGCATTGTACGGACGTAAATGCCGATCACCTCTTTGTTGGGCAGAAGTTGGTGACAGTCAAATCACTGGCCCAGAACTTGTAGTAGATACAACTGAGAGGATTGCTCAGATACGACAGCCAATGGCGGCAGCTCGTGACCGTCAGAAAAGCTATGCTGATAAGGGAAGAAAACCACTTGAGTTCCAGGTTGGGGATCGAGTGCTACTCAAAGTCTCACCTTGGAAAGGCGTAGTTCGTTTTGGCAAACGAGGCAAACTCAATCCGCGTTATGTCGGACCATTCGAAGTCACCGAGAAAATTGGCAAAGTCGCCTACAGGTTGAATTTACCTGAAGAACTCAGCGGAGTTCACAATGTTTTCCATGTGTCGAATCTGAAGAAGTGTCTGTCAGATGAGACCCTCATAGTTCCTCTCAAGGAACTCACAATCGACGATCAGCTGCGATTCGTCGAGGAACCAGTAGAGATTACGGATCGAGATGTTAAGATCCTCAAGCGTACCATGATACCTCTGGTCCGAGTTCGTTGGAATGCTCGTCGTGGCCCAGAGTATACCTGGGAATGAGAAGACCAAATGAAACTCAAGTATCCCCAACTGTTTAAGAAAAACGCAACCACTACTGAGGCTGAAGCTACTGCAGAATTTTGGGACGAAATTCCAAATCAACGGGGGGATGATGTGACACCCCAGGAAAATCAGGAAAACAACGCAACTTAACTAGCTTCCTCAGTAACCACGCGCTAAATTTCGGGACGAAATTCTCTTAACAGGGGGAGAATGTGACAACCCTCAAAATTACATGTAACCGTACAATCTATTATTGTTAATTAAAGTGCTTAATGACTGTACAGGATCATTTAACTGCTATCTGATATCTGTGTTATACTTACAAGTATTTGTTAAACATACTAGTAATGTACAGAAAAGTCACCAAATAGTCCGTTATTATTTCCTAAGTGTTAGAAATTAAAAGTGTTGTAAAAATATATATAAAAGACACCTTACGGATTAATTAAGCACTTAAACGGAACAGTGTCAAACCGAACGACTGAACTCTAACCGGAACATAAAAATATTGACATTGGCATTGACATTGTTTTTCCTTTTCTGAGCTAGTTAGGGTACCCGAACACCCGTTATATTTTATAACACACTAATAACTTAATTTAGACTCCTAACTAATTTAACTAGTTACTAAGTATATGGTTGAAAACAAACCAAATTACCCACCCCCCCTCTAACCGTTCGGTTCCCCTAGGGAACACACACCACATTCTTTTGACTATTTTAATCCAATTGCTTCATATCTAGTGGGCATATTATCTTGTGGTTAATTATTGTGATTGGTTTATAAGAATATACAAGAGTTCACCATTTCATTTATTCAAACACTTAGCAAATTTCACAACTCTCTCTCCCTCTCATTACTCTCGGCTGCAAGCTCCCACACACCCACCACCACTTTCAAAGTTTCAATCTTGCCATTTTACATACACTCAAAGGTGCTACGGGTCATACAATGAAGCTCGGTGCTCTCGGAAGTGGAAGGGCCTTCTCCATTCGCTATTAACCATCACTTTTCTACACTCGAACTCCCCTAGCCTTGAGCTAGTGGAAAGAACTTAGATCCATTCATTTTTCATGTTATTTAAGTGGTTAATAGTTGATTTAATGGCTGAAAATTGAAACACTAAAGAACCTAACATAAAGTCTTGGACAAAAGATGAATAAGTTGGATAAAGAAGATAAGTTATGTGTGTAAATGATGTTAGAATGATGTTGTTATGATTCTTGCTGAGTTACTTGCTAATATTGATGTTTGATGTTGTTATGATCACTAAACATGCTAACGGAATCAATCGAACGCGTCTTAGAAGATTAAAGAATGAAAACAAAATATGTCCAAGTTTTACAGCCAACTTCAGTTGGCTGTAAACAGGTCATAAACTCTACAAAAAACTGATATTTTGAGTCTAAAACGTGTTATTATGAATTATGGTTTTAATGGCACCGGAATCGTAATTTTTGGACTTCGTTTACTATTTTTAAAGCGTCATTTCATAACAGCAGCTAGAGCTGCATTTTTCTGCTGAAAATATGTGTTTTTTTTTCTGTCATAACTTGGGTTCCGTGTAGAGTTGGATCATGAAACTTGTACTGTAGATGACCACCGATGTATTTGTAATTACCCCACTGGAATTTCATAAATCGGACGCTCGATGAATTTTAAATAAATTATCCAGTGGACTGTGGTCAGAAAAATATAAATCTGAGTTCAGTCCGGAAAATGAATTTTTATAAAATATTGGTAATGAACCGGACCCCGATATTTTTACACAATAAAATTTGGAACGTTTAAGACATTCTGTAAAAATTTGGGAATTTTTGGAATAAGTTAACTATTTTATTAAAATGTCCGAAAATAGCCCGGTTTTGAATATTTATGCTGAAATGACATAAGCTGTAATTTGCGTGTCTAACTGTCGAGTATGCTATCTGTGAATGATCTAACATGTTATATGGGTTATGTGCATTATCGTATGTTTGTTTATGAGTGGGGAATGGATGGGAAACTTATATGGGCATAAACCGTCAAAGTGATGCATGTTGTGTGATAGATACGTGTAGGAACTTTGTGCTCTATTTGAAAGCCACTAAATGACTAACTGATAAATCATACTAGGACGTGATTGACCGACCTTGACTGTTAGCTATATTTGAGAATCTAACCGAGCAAACCGAGGTGAGTTCACACTTTCTACAAGGCATGGGATTCCCGGTGGTTTGGGAATGGGTTAAAGAATTTAAAACTAAATCTACATATCCCCTTGGGAAGATATGTACGACCATCCTCCATAGATAGGATACCATTATTAATCCTACGAATTCTCCTGGTGCAGAATACGTACGTTCGTCCTTCTGGTGCAGGACAACAACCTTAAAACTAGCTAGACAAAACTCTATAATGAAGTCCCTCAATTTATATCGACTTAATCGCCGAGGCCAATGGCGAGCGGGTCATTAGTTAGTAGCGCTATTAGGTTTAACAAACCTCACACCGTGCCGTTCGGACGGGCGTGTACTAATGGACTATGGCAAACTGTCAGTGATGATAGACACTGATGTAGGGCAGTACTATTGTTCGTAGTAGTCGATATCATACCGTCTAGTAGTTCACACGGGGAAAGCCCCCACTGATTATGGTTATGGTTTGGGTAATGAAAAAGGAACTGGTTAAACATACTTTCAACTACGGGGTAACACCCACGGCATTTAAGCCAACGAAAGTCAAACCACGTTTTTCAGAAACAACTTAAAACTAAACAACCAAACGTGAACTCACTCAACTTTGTTGTTGACTCGTTGTTACATGCCTTACAGGTCGCTAAACACTTGGAGCTTGCACGAGGAAGGAGTCGTTGTGGTGTACGGACTGTTATGTTCCATGCTTATTATTTAAATCAATATGAACTTATTAAACTTGCGTTTTGAACTTTAACTTATAAACTATGGACTTATGCTTTTGGATTTACCCTTATGCTTCCGCTGTTTAAACCTGAACTTTGTTAACCTAAAGTCGGTCTACTTCCTTTTGGTCACCAATCGTATTGTGGTTGGTCTTATTTACTTAATTACGATGTTCAATATGATTGGTGGCTCGATCCTGGTCACGTCACGCCTCCAAGCGGTGGTACTCCGCATGGTGGATTTTGGGGGTGTGACACTTTTCGCGCTTATGCGCATTCCGTCGTAATTAAGCGAACATCGCGATCGTACGACCAAACGAACCAACATCCGGCATATTTTTGAGCATGTTTTATGTCCACAATGTTTAGACATCATTTTAGGGCCTTAAAGATGGCTTAACGGGCCTTAAACATGTCGGAAATGGCCTTAAACCACAACAGGGACCTAAACTGTCATTTTTGAAAGTTGTTTTCTGATCAGGACACCCAGGCGGCCTGCGTAAGCCCAGGGTGATCCTTTACGCGGCCCGCGTCAGCTTCCCAGATCAGATTAATCAGTTTTAACAGCTGTTTACAACTATTAACCACCCAAAACTCACCCACACTTGCCCTTTCCTGCTCATGAGGGGCTAATTTGATGTTCCATAACATTCCAACAAGTGTAAGGTTAAGATTACATCACGGTTTTCAAGAAACGATCTTAACGGTTCCAAGAATCCTATAAATACCCCTTGATTCACAACTCAAAACCCACTTGAAATCTGAGTTTTTCTCTAAGTGGTTGTGTTCATACACTTCCTACCTGAGATTACTTGGAGATCAAAGCTTTCGGGGACCCTTTGTAAGTGTTCTTTCGTTCTTTTCATTCGTTTTAGCGTTAAAGTCAAACTTTGTTTGACTTTCTGCGTTGACCAGTTTATGGTCAATGCGAAGTTCGTTTGAACTTCATAACGTGAGCGTAATCACGATGGTTATAGTCCCTAGTGACTATACCTACTGATTACCACGTTATCTAGGCTCAGTGACGAGTCGTAGTTTCGGCCAAAATGCGTATTATTGCGTATTTTGTAACCAAACTACTTATAGGTATCAAAACCGTTTGTTTTGATACCAAACTTGTTTTCTAACTTAGTTAAGCATGTTTTAACATGCTTAGCTCGTCACTTTTAGTTTAGTGCTTATATAGGGTGGTAAGGTAAGCGATCTAAACAATCGCTTATACTTTCGAACCCGACCCGTTTGGTCGATCATTAGGATCCGACCAAACACATTAGGTGACCATAGTTGTATAGGGAATAACCTTCCGAGGTTATACCTTATGGTCACATCGTTTGAGTAGTTGTATGATAGGTAGTATATTTTAAGGCCAAAATTCATTTTAAGCATATGTAACATAACTTTTGGTATCTAAACTGATTTGGTAACAATATTAGACATGTTAAGGCATATTTTACTTATTATAGGACTAGTTAGGCATTCCGAACGCGTTTTACACGAACGACGCGTTAAAGTAGCATAAGCTACCTAAACGGGTCGTAATGGGTCGTAAGCACTTAGGTTAGGTTTCATTTTAGTATGTGGGCTTTGTTAAACCATATTACATGAGTTCCCATACTCATTTGGTTTACGAACCCTCATTCTATCCGATCCTCCGATTTAGGTCCGGTATATTAACATAGTTACCTATATTAGGTGCCGTTTGATATCCGTGATCTCTAGCATTGTTTGGTTGTTACTCAAGGACTACTAAGCAATCTCAAGTGAGTACATAGACCCCTCTTTTACTGTTTTCAAATGTTTTGGGGTGAAACACATGTGCCTACTTGTTACTTTCATGCTTTCCTGTTTTCACATCATATACTTGCTATATTCGTTAGTGCATTTATAGTACATGATTTACTTTACATTTCTGCTATGTAGGTTGACTGATAGCATGCTAGCACATTGATTTACATGACTTTTCTGCTTTGTATGTTAACTTAACATACTTAGTACATTGTTTTCATAAGACATGTATACAATTGCTATAACATTTGGTTTGCACAAACGGGACTTATATACGTTCATTAACATTAGCTACGCCGCTTGGTAGTAAGTAGTGATACCATAGGACTTGACAAATCCCATTCCTGACATCCCGGGTTTGTTTGGATGTAAGGAATGACTGAATCCGAAAACATTTCTTTTGATAACCTTGACTAAAAGGGTTATCCGACTGTCTCAAGGCTTGAATGTATGCGTTAACTTACCACATAAGTGTTTGTATCAATGTAACATGCATTTACTTTGCAAAACATAACTTTTTGATATATTCAAAATACTTTGTTTTGTACATTTCTACATTTGGATTATGTGACAATACTTTACTTACAATACATAACATTTGTTACACATTACTTGACTACATTTGGACTTTTTAACATTTGACATGGTTTATACAAGGACTTTTTGACAATTGGTTTAAACATGGACTTTATACATTGGTGGTTTGTTTAAGTGATTAAGTATCGAGACGTGTGTAATATGATACAAGCATGGTGGATACGCCGCTGGTACTTCCTATATATAAGTGCTTGTATGGTATTACATATCGTAGCGTTATTTGAATCATTTCAATTTAGACATATAACATTTTATACAAATAACATATCTTTCACAAGACATTGCTTTACAAACAACTTATTTTATACAACTCATTTTACTTGGTTATTCATTTAACCATGTATTATTCTTTTATGTATACATATCATCTGATCTTATCGCTTTTTAAATGATTTACAAAACAAAACAATTTACAAGGTTCATGACTAAATTTTATTAAACATTTTCTTAAACTTAAGTCATGAATCCTATTTTCACAAACCTATGTATCTCACAGGCATTTTTATGCTGACGTACCTATTTTCACATGTGTTTTCTGGAGCTGTCGCTTAGGATGATGATTGTGACACTAGGGCGGACCTGTGCCTTAGAGACTTAAAATAAAGATAGAACTAGTTTAATTATGTTCTGAACTCTTTATTTCCTGTTTTGAGACAATGTAACACGCTTGTTTGATAAATAAAATATAACTTTGTATGCCGTGGTTGTGAAACAATAATTCTGTTACAACACTCCCCGACGTTTCCGCCACGTTTGACTGTTCCACGTGGTCGGGGTGTGACAAACGGGGCTTAAACGTGTCAAAACGCATCAAAAATCAAGTTCGGAGTCATAGGGGCCTGTTCTGCCAAAAATCAAACTTTGCTGGTCTGCACAAGGCTTACGGACCGTAAGCACTTATCCATACGGTCCGTAAGGACCTCCCAGATCAGCAAAACCAGTTTTAACAGCTGTTATACACTCTTAACCCTCTTGCACATGGTATTTCTGAAACTATGGGCTTAATCTAGGGGCTCCAATGGTTTTGTAAAACCATGGGTGCACATGTACGGACAAGAGCAAAGCACGTTATTCGATGAACGATCTTAACGGTCCTAAGAAATCTATAAATACCCCTCAAGATCACAACTCAAAACCCACACCTTTGAATCTGAATTTGTTCTCTAAGTTGATGTGTTTATCACTTCATACCTGAGAATATTCGGATCAAAACTTCCGTTCTTGGACCCGTTGTAAGTCCTCTTTCGTTCTTTTAGCGTTTTCTGCGTTGACCAGTTTATGGTCAACACGAAGTTTTGTTGAACTTCGCAACGTGAGCGTAATCACGATGGTTATAGTCCCTTGTGACTATACCTACTGATTACCACGTTATCTAGGCTCAGTGACGAGTCGTAGTTTCGGCCAAAATGCGTATTCTTGCGTATTTTGTAACCAAACTACTTTTAGGTATCAAAATCGTTTGTTTTGTTACCAAACTTATTTTTCTAACTTAGTTAAGCATGTTTTGACATGCTTAGCTCGATACTTATAGTTTAGTGCTTGTCTAGGGTCGTAAGTCAAGCGGTCTAAACCACCGCTTAGACCTTCGAACCCGACCCGTTTGGTCGATCTCTAGGATCCGACCAAATACATTAGGTGACCATAGTTGTATAGGGAATAACCTTCCGAGGTTATACCTTATGGTCACGACGTTTAGTTAGTTGTATGATAGGTAGTTAATATGCCTTAGGTAAATTACCGAAATGCCCTTTTTACACCAAAATTCATTTTAAGCATATGTAACATAATTTTTTATATCTAAACTGATTTGGCAACAATATTAGACATGTTAAGGCATATTTTACTTATCATAGGACTAGTTAGGCGTTCCGAACGTGTTTTACGCGAACGACGCGTTAAAGTAGCATAAGCTACCTAAACGGGTCGTAATGGGTCGTAAGCACTTAGGTTAGGTTTCATTTTAGTATGAAGGCTTTGTTAAACCATATCATATGAGTTCCAACACTCATTTGGTTTACGAAACCTCATTCTCTCCGATCTCCCTATTTAGGTCCGGTTATTAACGTAGTTACCTATATTAGGTGCCGTTTGATTCCGTGATCTTCTAGCATTGCTTGGTGGTTATCCTAGGACTTCTAAGCAATCTCAAGTGAGTACATAGACCCCTCTTTTACTGTTTTCAAACTGTTTTGGGGTGAAACACATGTGCCTACTTGTTACTTTCGTGATTTCCATGTTTTTATATCATATGCTTGTTATGTTCATTAGTACACATATAGTACATGATTTCATGCATTTCACACCATGTATGTCCATTTGGTGCATACCTAGTGCATTGCTTTACATTACATTTCACGCTATGTATGTTTACTTAGCATGCTAGCACCTTGCTTTACATTACATTTTGTTGCATATGCTCATCCAACATATGGACACACTGTTTTACATTACATTTTTGTTGCATATGCTCATCCAGCATATGGACACATTGTTTTACAGTTTGAACCATTTGTAACCATTTGATTGTATGAACCATTTGTAACCGTGTTACATTTATGTAAACCATTTGTAACCTTTTGAATTATGTAAACCATTGGTAACTGTAACCATAGGACTTGACAACTCCCATTCCTGAAATCCTGGGTTTGTTTGGACGTAAGGAATGACCGGATCCGAAAACATTTTTTTGATAACCTTTACTTTAAGGTTATCCTACTGTCTCAAGGCTTTAATGTAGACGTTTAACTTACCGCATAAGTGTTTGTATCAGTAAAGCATGCAGTTATTTTGCAAAACATGACTTTTGATTATTCAAAATACTTTGTTTTATACATCTTACTTGTGGTTTAAGTAGTCTCATTTTTACTTACCATACATAACATTGTTTACACATTACATGATCTACATTTGTCAATAGACATTTGACCATACATAAACATTTCTACAATTGTTAAACATTACATCTTGGTGGTTTGTTCGGGAAAGTGATTTATATAACGAGGCGACGTGTAATACGATAAAAACATGGTGGATACGCCGCTGGTACTTCCTATATATAAGTGCTTTTATGGTATTACATATCGTAGCGTTATTTAAACCATTTCAGTTTAGACATATTACATTTACAACACATTTTCACATAAACATCGTTTTACAAATAACTTAACTTATACAAACTCATTTTTACTTGGTTATTCGCTTAACCATACATTATTCTTTTATACATATATATCATTTGGTTTATTCATCACTTTTCAAATGGTTTATGAAAGGAAACACTCAACAAGATTCATGACTATTTTCACAAAACCTATGTATCTCACAGGCATTTTTATGCTGACGTACCTATTTTCACATGTGTTTTCAGGAGATGTTGCATAGGATGATCAAGTCAAACATAGGCGGACCCGTGCCTTAGCAACTTAAAATGAAGCTAGAACTAGTTTAATTATGTTATGTACTCTTTGTTTCTTGTTTTAAGACAATGTAACTCTCTTGTTGATAAATAAAACGTAACTTTAATTTCCATGGTTATGAAACAATTAATTCTGTTACAACACTCCCCGACGTTTCCGCCACATTTTGTTGTTTTATGTGGTCAGGGTGTGACATGCTGCCACAGCCGTAGTCATCTCCGGCCCCCTGTGAACATTCTTCGCTAACAGCTGGGCACCTTCAGACAGAAGCCACGCCTTCGTCGCTTGTAAATCCTCAACCTTCGCCGATAAATCCGCATTCTCCAGCTTAAGGTCCTCAATCTCGGCCTTGTGATGCCCCTTCATCTCCTCCATCCGCGCTTTCAGGTCCGCCTCTCCTATTTTAAGAGCATCACGCTCTGACCAATGTGTTAGAGATTTGGAAAGACAAGAAAAATTAAAAACAATGTCACACCCCCAAAATCCACACACGGAGTACCACCGCTTGGAGGCGTGACATGACCAGGATCAAGCCACCAATCATATTGAACATAAGTATAAAGTAAAAGTCATTCATCAATACGATAGGTGTTTGCAAAACCAAATATAAACAAGTGTGTAGCGGAAGCATTACTGTAAAACCCATCATAAGTTTAAGTACAAAAAGTTATAATGTTTGACAACACATTCACGATCCATGTCCACAACGACTGTGCCTCCCGTGCAAGCTCCAAAAGTACCTATGGTCCTGCAAGGCATGTAACAGAGAGTCAACAACTAGTTGAGCGAGTTCACAGTTGGTTATTTAGTTATAATGTTCATTTCGTAAATCGTATGTTCGATTAGTAATCATGTATCGTATGTAATAGCATCGCGGCCCTCAAGGCATGTTTGCGAAGTTTAGTGGGGGTTTCCCATGTTTTATAGACTAGTTATATTTGTATCGCGGCCCTCCAGGCATGTTTGCGAAGATTAAAGTATAGTTCGCGGCCATTCCAGGCATGTTTGCGAAGATCGTTCTAGTATAGTTCGCGGCCATTCCAGGCATGTTTGCGAAGATCGTTTTAGTATAGTTCGCGGCCATTCCAGGCATGTTTGCGAAGATCGTTTTAGTATAGTTCGCGGCCATTCCAGGCATGTTTGCGAAGATCGTTTTAGTATAGTTCGCGGCCATTCCAGGCATGTTTGCGAAGATCGTTCTAGTATAGTTAAGGTTGTTGTCCTACCCAAGGAGGACGAACGTACGTATTCTACCCAAGGAGAATACGCAGGATTAATATTGGCATCCTACCCATGGAGGATGGCGGTACATATCCTACCCAAGGAGGATATGTAGGTCCCGTTTAATTTCTTTAACCCATTCCCAACCACCGGGAATCCCATGCCTTAGAAAGTGTGTGAACTCACCTGAGTTTGCTCGGTATGCTAAGTATGTGCTCAAAGTAAGTCAATCACGTCCTAAAGTATGCACGTATAGAATAATCAGTTGGTGTTCAAGTTGCTCACGTATAAGCAGGTAGCACGTATTCACAATCATACAAGTCCTGTCTAACGTCTAACAGCAGTTAAATATTCCAGTTAACACTTAACAGAATCCATTCAAGTTACAGCACAGCTCGACGAAACACATATACGGCGAAACACATATGTTGGCGAAACAAGATATTGACGAAACACATTCTGTTTCGTCGAGGTGTCCCCTGGCGAAACAGAACTTCTGATTCGTCGACTACTCTTGGCGAAACACATTTTGTTTCGCCGAGAGTTCTGTTTCGTCGGACGTCAGTTTCGCAGACAACAGATGCAGCAGTTACGAATATACACAGAACCCTAATCATGCTAGCAGCCGTTATCAGTATCAGAAATCATATGAAGGTCAATGTGCAGAACGAATCATCACAACTCAATCATCCAAGAATCATTGTCTAGCATAAACCCTAGTTTTTGTGTATAACATATAAATTTAACATCCAACAATCATATCATTGAACCCTATCAAGATGCTAACTTGAATTCAGAATCAAATCATATTAACAACATTCAGAACCGAGCATTCGATCATATTCAGTTTCGCATAGAATTACGCATCCGATTAACCATGTATATCGCAATCAAGAACATCATACCCATATACTCCTATATAATCCAGAAATCAAGTATATACACAAACATGAATCGAGCTATTACAGAAATATTAAACCGATTAACGAACACACACTAACCGGAATAAGAGAAATACGAATCGATCGCTAAGATATCGCCGGGAACCTCCAACTGCCGTCGCACAGGAGGGAAAGGGGCTCTAGGGTTTTGGTTGTTTGATAGCAGATGTAAAAACTGATGTTGTTTCACGTTTTAAACTCAAAATAGCGTGTTGGGCCCGAACTGGGCTTCGGTGAAACTGGGCTCGGCGAAACAGACTTCTGTTTCGTCGAGATGCTTTTGGCGAAACAGTCTGTTTCGTCGAGATTTGCTATGACGAAACACACTTGTGTTTCGTCGGGTTCTTTCATAAGTTAAGCAGTTTACGTTTCTCGACAGGTTCCATGTTATACAATCAAACACATAATCATGTAAACACAATACGTTTATTATAACACGAAGTGTACAGTTACAAGTCAGACAAGTCAAACAACTAAACAGTCAAAGTCAACGTGCAATAAGTGCAAATAAAGAATGTTGGAAATTTTGAGTTGTCACATTATCCCCAACTTGAAAGAAATTTCGTCCCGAAATTTAGTATGCAGTTACTGAGGAAGCTAATAGTGTGACGTTGTTTACCTGTTTCGTATCGCGGCTCCCCGAGCATGTATGCGAAGATTACTGGTTTTCCTGGGGTGTCACATTATCCCCCCCCGTTGATTTGGAATTTCGTCCCGAAATTCTGCAATAGTAGCTTCAGCCCCAGTAGTAGTTGCATTGGTTCCGAATAACTGGGGATATTTGAGTTCCATTTGATCTTCTCGTTCCCAGGTATACTCTGGGCCACGACGGGAGTTCCAACGAACTCGTACAAGAGGGATTCTCGTGTTCTTGAGGACCTTAACATCCCGGTCCGTGATTTCAACAGGTTCCTCGACGAAGTGCAACCGCTCGTCGATAGTGAGTTCCTTTAAGGGAACTATGTGGGTCTCATCTGACGTACACTTCTTCAGATTCGACACGTGAAAGACATTGTGAACTGCACTGAGTTCAGGTGGTAAGTTCAATCTGTAGGCCACTTTGCCTATTTTCTCAATAACCTTGAAAGGTCCAACATATCGTGGATTTAGTTTGCCGTGTTTGCCAAAACGAACCACACCCTTCCAGGGTGAAACTTTAAGTAGCGCTCGATCTCCAACCTGGAATTCGAGTAGTTTCCTGTCTCAATCAGCGTATGCCTTCTGACGGTCGCGTGCTGCCGCCATGCGTTGTCGTATTTATGCAATCTTTTCTGTAGTATCGACTACCATTTCTGGACCTGTGATTTGACTTTCTCCCACCTCTGCCCAACAGAGAGGTGACTGGCACTTACGCCCGTACAGTGCCTCGAGTGGTGCAGCTTTAATGCTGGTGTGGTAGCTGTTGTTGTAAGAAAATTTCACAAGTGGCAGATGTTTTTCCCAACCATTGCCAAATTCAATTACGCACGCCCGAAGCATGTCTTCTAGAGTTTGAATAGTACGCTCAGACTGCCCATCCGTCTGAGGATGATAACCTGTGCTCATGTCTAGTCGAGAGCCAAAAGATTTGTGCATTGCTTGCCACAGTTCTGAAGTAAAGCGTGCATCACGATCAGAGATGATAGAGGTTGGCACCCCGTGCCTTGAAACCATTTCTTTTAAGTAGACGCCTGCTAGGGTAGAGAACTTGTCTGTTTCCTTAATAGCCAGGAAGTGAGCAGACTTTGTGAGTCGATCCACGATCACCCAAATAGTATCATTTCCGTGCTGAGATCTAGGTAAGCCTGTAACAAAATCCATGGAAATTTGTTCCCATTTCCATTGTGGTATCTCAGGTTTTTGAAGTGAACCTGATGGTTTCTGGTATTCGGCTTTGACTCTTGTACAAGTCAGGCACTTGCTAACGTATGTCGCTATGTGGGCCTTCATGCTAGGCCACCAGTATGTAGTTTTGAGGTCGTGGTACATCTTATCTGAACCAGGATGTACTGAGTAGCGAGACTTATGAGCTTCATCCATTACAAGTTCGCGTAAATTACCATAGAGTGGGACCCAGATGCGTCCGGTTACATAGTAGGCGCCGTCTGTCCTTGGTTCTAACCGTTGCCTTGAACCGCGTAAAGCTTCAGCCCTGACGTTTTCTGGTTTCAGTGCTTCTACCTGAGCATCTCGTATTTGTGAAGGAAGACTAGACTGAATGGTGAGTTGCAACGCTCGTACACGCCTAGGTGTAGTATCCTTTCGATTGAGGGCGTCGGCCACCACATTGGCTTTGCCCGGATGGTACTTTATGGCACACTCATAATCGTTCAGCAGCTCGACCCATCTACGTTGTCGCATGTTCAACTCTTTCTGCTTGAAAATATGTTCGAGACTCCTGTGATTGGTGTAGATGGTGCCCTTAGTGCCATACAGGTAATGTCGCCATATCTTGAGCGCAAAAACAACGGCTCCCAGCTCTAAATCATGAGTAGTGTAATTCCGTTCGTGAATCTTAAGTTGGCGCGAAGCATAAGCAATGACTTTATCCCGTTGCATCAACACACATCCAAGACCTTGGATGGATGCGTCGCAGTAAACTACAAAATCGTCCGTGCCTTCAGGCAATGAGAGGATAGGTGCGCTACAAAGTCTATCCTTTAAGTGCTGAAACGCTGTCTCCTGTGTATTACCCCAACGGTAAGCAACACCTTTCTGTGTCAGTAGTGTAAGCGGCTGAGCAATCTTCGAGAAGTCTTTGATGAATCGTCTGTAATAACCTGCCAAACCCAAGAATTGGCGTATTTCTGTCGGTGTGCGAGGTGCAGGCCAGTTCTTGATCGTATCTACCTTGGATGGTTCGACATGAATCCCATCCTTGTTTACTACATGGCCTAGAAAGTGGACTTCACGAAGCCAGAAGTCGCATTTTGAAAAATTTGGCGTACAGTTGTTCCGTTCGAAGGAGTTCCAAAATAAGTCGTAAGTGCTGCTCGTGTTCCTCCTGACTCTTCGAATAGATCAGGATGTCGTCAATAAAAACAATAACGGACTTGTCAAGATAAGGTTTGCACACCCTGTTCATAAGATTCCATGAAAACCGCAGGCGCGTCCGCTAGCCCGAATGGCAGGACCAAAAAAACTCGTAATAGCCGTAGCGAGTTCTGAATGCTGTTTTGGAGACGTCCTCATCCCGGACTCTCAGCTGATGGTATCCTGACCTTAAGTCTATCTTGGAGTAGTAGCTTGACCCTTGCAGCTGGTCGAATAAATCATCTATGCGCGGAAGAGGATAACGATTCTTGATCGTCACCTTGTTGAGTTCACGGTAGTCTATACACATCCTGAACGTACCGTCTTTCTTCTTTACGAATAACACTGGAGCTCCCCAAGGCGAAGAGCTAGGACGTATGAAACCCTTTTCCAAGAGTTCTTGTAGTTGCTTAGACAGTTCTTCCAGTTCCGTTGGAGCTAAGCGATAAGGTGCTCGAGCTATGGGTGCTGCTCCTGGAGCGAGCTCGATCTGAAATTCGACCACTGGAATATCCCCAATCTTTTTCTCTTTCTTCGATGTATCAGTAACGAGTGCTAAAACAGCTGTGTGGCCGTCCTTTCGTAAACACTTCTGGGCCTTCAAGAAGGGTATGATGCCACTCACGACACCACTCTTGTCGCCTTGAACTTCGAGAGGTTCCTTGCCCGCACGAGGAATACGAATAACCTTTTCTTTACATAAGATCTCCGCTTGCTGTTGAGATAACCAATCCATACCAATGACGACGTCAAAGCTACCCAGAGTTATAGGAATGAGGTCGATAGAGAAAGTCTGACCAGCGAGGATAAGGTTACAACCCTGAACTATGTGTGGCTTCTAAACTTTTACCGTTTGCTAACTCTACGACATGTTTGGTGTTCAAAAGTGTTGGTGCGCGTTTAAGCATTTGACTAACTTTCAGAGACATAAAACTGGTATCCGCACCCGAATCAAATAGTATAGTAACATAAAAGTCGTCGAGAAGAAACTTACCCATAATCACATTAGGATCGTTCCTTGCATCAGCCTAACCAATCACGTATGCTCGTTCCCTAGCACCATTGTCATCGTTATTACCCCACGTTGTTGTCTTCCCTAGTTCCCGTTTCCTTGGTTGTAGTTCTGATTCTGGTTCTGATTCAATCGTGGGCAGTGTCTCTTGAAGTGACCTTCAGCCCCACACTGATAACATCCCTTGTTACCCTGCCGTTGCTGCTGATTCTATAGATCTTGTATCTGTTGTTCTTGGTTCTGGCTTGCAGAACGTGAGTTTCTACCATCCTTGGCTCCATGACCAAGCTTGTCGCATCATTGACAATGATTTCGGTTGCACTGCCCGCTGTGGTGCAAGTTACATCGTTTGCACTTAGGGTGGTTTCCCCTGTATCCACCCTGCCATTGACTGCTGAAAGGTTGCTGACCAGGACTTTGGTTGTCATCGATCTTTCACTGTTGTGCCTGGGACAGAATCATAGTCGAACCCTTGCCAGAGGTTCCATTCCACTTTCATTCGTTGTCACTGAGGATAGCAAAAGTAGTTGAAGTAGTAGCACCAATACGTCTAGGCAGCTTATTCTGTTCCACTGCCTGGTCTGTGGGACGATGAGCAAGATGAGTAACATCTTGAATAGTAGCAAGATTAGCAGTCATCACATGACTTTGAATTTCTGGTACTAAGCCTTTGAGGTACCGCTCTCGGTGCGCTTGATGGGAGGTTCCACCATAGTAGGGCACAAAGTTGCCAGTTCGTTAGATCGCTTCGTATACGCCTCTATTTCTGACCCCGTCATCTTCAGGTTAAAGAACTCCACTTCCAGTTTGTGGATGTTATCATAGTTACAGTATTCTAGTTTGATTAGTTTCTTGAATTCGTCCCAAGGGGTGGCATTAGCAGCCGCCAGCCCCCAGCATCGTAACTTGCGCGTTCCACCAAGTTTGTGCAGTGTCTTCGAGACTATCAGTGGCATATTTCACCTTACTAGCCTCGGGTCATTCGCATAATCGAAGTCCGATTCGAGTTCCTCGAACTTAACGGAGGAGTCCAACAGCTCCTTCCGTGTCGTTGAAAGTAGTAGGACGACAGTCCATAAAAAGTCGTGTATATGCATACAGGTGGCTGAGCGTGTTGACTTGTCGTGTGCGTAAGAGTAACCAAAATTAAGCACAAGTGTTGAGTTACGAGAGTAGGATCTAAAAATCCTAGAGTAAGTGGCGATGGCAAGTTACACCTCCTGCCTGGGCAGCTGCGAGTGCTGCAGTGACTTGTTCAGTGATCGAAGCCGCCAACTGGGCTTGAGTTAGGTTAACGCGTCCACACATGATCTTGACATCAAGGAGAACATGTGGGTGAGAGGTTCGCGAATAGTGCGAAGAGAGTGAGCACCCAAGTATTCTCAAGCAACAACATATAGTAGGTTCTGTAATCTAAGCATACCGCGAGCAAAGTTCTATGTAGTTCTAGCATGTAGGTAAAGTAACATGAATAGTAGTACCTATGATGTTGAGCCTTGCACGTGGAGCGAAGCGTCGTTGTGGATCGTTGAGAGCACTGTTCTGGTTATAGTCTGGTTTTAACGAAATCGTTTTCCCTTTATTAAAACCGAGTTCTCTATAACCAATGGCTCTGATACCAATCTGTCACACCCCCAAAATCCACACACGGAGTACCACCGCTTGGAGGCGTGACATGACCAGGATCAAGCCACCAATCATATTGAACATAAGTATAAAGTAAAAGTCATTCATCAATACGATAGGTGTTTGCAAAACCAAATATAAACAAGTGTGTAGCGGAAGCATTACTGTAAAACCCATCATAAGTTTAAGTACAAAAAGTTATAATGTTTGACAACACATTCACGATCCATGTCCACAACGACTGTGCCTCCCGTGCAAGCTCCAAAAGTACCTATGGTCCTGCAAGGCATGTAACAGAGAGTCAACAACTAGTTGAGCGAGTTCACAGTTGGTTATTTAGTTATAATGTTCATTTCGTAAATCGTATGTTCGATTAGTAATCATGTATCGTATGTAATAGCATCGCGGCCCTCAAGGCATGTTTGCGAAGTTTAGTGGGGGTTTCCCATGTTTTATAGACTAGTTATATTTGTATCGCGGCCCTCCAGGCATGTTTGCGAAGATTAAAGTATAGTTCGCGGCCATTCCAGGCATGTTTGCGAAGATCGTTCTAGTATAGTTCGCGGCCATTCCAGGCATGTTTGCGAAGATCGTTTTAGTATAGTTCGCGGCCATTCCAGGCATGTTTGCGAAGATCGTTTTAGTATAGTTCGCGGCCATTCCAGGCATGTTTGCGAAGATCGTTTTAGTATAGTTCGCGGCCATTCCAGGCATGTTTGCGAAGATCGTTTTAGTATAGTTCGCGGCCATTCCAGGCATGTTTGCGAAGATCGTTCTAGTATAGTTAAGGTTGTTGTCCTACCCAAGGAGGACGAACGTACGTATTCTACCCAAGGAGAATACGCAGGATTAATATTGGCATCCTACCCATGGAGGATGGCGGTACATATCCTACCCAAGGAGGATATGTAGGTCCCGTTTAATTTCTTTAACCCATTCCCAACCACCGGGAATCCCATGCCTTAGAAAGTGTGTGAACTCACCTGAGTTTGCTCGGTATGCTAAGTATGTGCTCAAAGTAAGTCAATCACGTCCTAAAGTACGCACGTATAGAATAATCAGTTGGTGTTCAAGTTGCTCACGTATAAGCAGGTAGCACGTATTCACAATCATACAAGTCCTGTCTAACGTCTAACAGCAGTTAAATATTCCAGTTAACACTTAACAGAATCCATTCAAGTTACAGCACAGCTCGACGAAACACATATACGGCGAAACACATATGTTGGCGAAACAAGATATTGACGAAACACATTCTGTTTCGTCGAGGTGTCCCCTGGCGAAACAGAACTTCTGATTCGTCGACTACTCTTGGCGAAACACATTCTGTTTCGCCGAGAGTTCTGTTTCGTCGGACGTCAGTTTCGCAGACAACAGATGCAGCAGTTACGAATATACACAGAACCCTAATCATGCTAGCAGCCGTTATCAGTATCAGAAATCATATGAAGGTCAATGTGCAGAACGAATCATCACAACTCAATCATCCAAGAATCATTGTCTAGCATAAACCCTAGTTTTTGTGTATAACATATAAATTTAACATCCAACAATCATATCATTGAACCCTATCAAGATGCTAACTTGAATTCAGAATCAAATCATATTAACAACATTCAGAACCGAGCATTCGATCATATTCAGTTTCGCATAGAATTACGCATCCGATTAACCATGTATATCGCAATCAAGAACATCATACCCATATACTCCTATATAATCCAGAAATCAAGTATATACACAAACATGAATCGAGCTATTACAGAAATATTAAACCGATTAACGAACACACACTAACCGGAATAAGAGAAATACGAATCGATCGCTAAGATATCGCCGGGAACCTCCAACTGCCGTCGCACAGGAGGGAAAGGGGCTCTAGGGTTTTGGTTGTTTGATAGCAGATGTAAAAACTGATGTTGTTTCACGTTTTAAACTCAAAATAGCGTGTTGGGCCCGAACTGGGCTTCGGTGAAACTGGGCTCGGCGAAACAGACTTCTGTTTCGTCGAGATGCTTTTGGCGAAACAGTCTGTTTCGTCGAGATTTGCTATGACGAAACACACTTGTGTTTCGTCGGGTTCTTTCATAAGTTAAGCAGTTTACGTTTCTCGACAGGTTCCATGTTATACAATCAAACACATAATCATGTAAACACAATACGTTTATTATAACACGAAGTGTACAGTTACAAGTCAGACAAGTCAAACAACTAAACAGTCAAAGTCAACGTGCAATAAGTGCAAATAAAGAATGTTGGAAATTTCGAGTTGTCACAAACAAGCCCAAACGAACCTGCCATCATCTTCTCATAGGCCGAATGAGCATTTGAGATAGATTCCTCAATCCTGGCCAAGACCTCCTTATGCTCCTCGTCCTTCTTCTTTGAAGAGTCAGCGAAATCCTTCAACTCCGCAGCTATCCTGTCTCGATCATCTGAAGCGGAAGCAGCAGCGGCTTGATATGATTGATTTTGAGTGATCAAAGACTTAATTTTCTCCTTTTAGGCTTGAAGATCCTGAGTTAGCTGAGCAATTTTCTTTTCAACATCGGGAGTCCTTTGAATCTTGCGTTTCAAGGAAAGAATTTCCTTCTCCAGGTTCTCCCTTACTGACTCCGCTTCAACCCACCTACGGTAAAGCTCCGTCATGTAAATATTGGATTGAGCTTGGTTGGACAGGACCATCGCACCCAAATCCTGATTCTTCATCTTTCGACTTCGAGCATGATCCAGCGGAGTACTAATGTTAAAAAGAAACGTTTTTGCAACAAGCTCGTCCATCACTAAATCTTTATCCTGAATATCCCAATCCGGAATGAACTTCTCATCGGTCGTCGCCAGATCAACCTCCATATCATCCGAGAACACATTTGCATATCGAAAAAAGGACATCAACTCGAGTCCGAACCAAGACAGAGGAAGAGAAGATACTTGGTCTTCCTTGTCATCAACAAAATAGTCCGGATCCAGAGATGAGTCAAAATAGTACCTGAAAAGGTCACCACCTTCTATTCACCATGAGTCTTTCCATCTCCTTCACCCGTGATCTCCGGATTCTCCACCTCCATGCTTTCTACTTCGTTAACAGGAAGAAAGCCGCCAGAAAAAGTAGGGGTAGGTGCAGAACGAGCCCGGGCAGCCTCTTCCCTAGAAGATTTACCACCGGAACGGTGTTCATCTAATTCAATCATCACATCCCCACTAGAATGAGAAGAGCCCTTCTTGTTTTTCTTCATCTTCGGCATAAGAAGAGGATCGGAAGAGCGGATTTGCAAGGTCTCATTTTTCCTCTTACGAGTAAGACCTTTCAGCTCAGCATCAGATGTAATGCCTTTGCTTTTCAAGGAAATGGAAGAAGGACGATGTTGCAAGGCCTCATCCAAGCTCCGCACTTCCGAATCACTATCCACATCATCTGGAATGGACCCTTTCCCAGCCTGAGATCCGGATAACCCGGCCGCACCCTTTGAAGGTTTTGGTACAGAGGAGGTGGCATCAGCAGCGGATGGTTCAGAGGAACCTTGATCGGTCAAAGGACGAATCGCCTGGGAAGACGGGGCCACTTGTTGCATAAGAGGAACTTCTCCTTCCAGCTGTTTGTCCAGGTCAAAATCCAGAACATTAAAGTTCGGAACCTTCAAAGCATCCCTCAAAGACATCTCGGTTCCTGTGTTTCAGAAATAAAAAACAAGTCAGAAAAGAAAAGAGAAAAACGTGCCGAAGGGGGAGTTAAAGGGCCGGAGACTTACGATCACGCTTTTTGCGAATAACCAGCCAATCCCTATCCCCTTGGCCCCAAGAAAAACAGACCCGTACCAACAATAGAAAATGCTCAGGAAGGGGACGAATTGGGGACTAATGCTCGATCAAGGCACGGGCTAGTTCTTTGTCAAAAGCAAAGTCTTCCCCCAGGTCGAAAGACATTGTTTGATAATTAAAACGCCACGTCATCTCCACTGGAAGACAACGATCGTCCAGCCAGAAAAAATGATCTTTCCAGCTTTTCAAACTAGATCGTTCGTCTCCGGAGGGGGGAGGGATACCTTTCCAGTGAGCAAAAGTATACCAATCCCCGGCGGTAATGAATTCGTAAAACTACCGGAAGACGTTTAAGTCCGGTCTCTGATTCTGGGCCCGACAGGAAATTTTAAAATGATTTAAGGCTTAGGCCGAATGGGTTAACCTGACAAATATGAACTCGAAAAAATTGAAGAGCCCTCATTAAAAACCTTGAGAACGGAACCCTATAGTTCGCAAAATTACAGACACGGGTATAAAAGGGGAACTTCCCCTGACGGAAGGGATATATGGTTTCATTCCTTGAAGGAAGGACCGGATTCAAATCTAAGGGAATCCTATATTCTTGAATAAACTTATCCAACTGCCGTTGGGAAAGCACACTTACACTCTCGGACAGATTATCCTTACCGGGAGCCATATTCTAAAAACCAGAGAAAGGACGCACCTTGAAGGTCCCGTAATCTGAGGATCGATAACGAACCAAATCACTTGTTTATAGCAAACACGGTTACGCGTGCGGAATCCACGTAACTATGCCAAATCAAACACGTAAAGCAATAATAACAACGGATTAATCAATGAAACACACTCGATTGATTAATGGGATAAGAACCGATTACAACTGATACAAACACAGTTCAGACGGAATTTTGGCAGAGTTTTGTTACTATGGTCTGTTTCTTATCTCTGAGTTCAAATGAACACAAAGTGTTGCTTATATAGTCCCTGGCCACTGATGTCGACGAAACACAATGGTGTTTGACGAATCTGAACATGGGCCAGACATTGGGCCTGGAACAGCCCAATACATGACGAATCAGGGTCTGATTCGTCAGGATATGACGAATCAAGGTCTGATTCGTCATGACCTTCAACGAAACAGAAGTATGAACAATGGTCTGTTTCGCCATGAAGTGTTACGACGAAACAGAAGTCTGTTTCGTCGAGGACTGCAACTGTTGTGGTTGTTCCTGTTATCAGACAGCAACAATCAGCAACACATAAACATAGTAATGACAAAACTACCCTTTAATGCAACATGCATTGTTCATAATACATTACATACCAAAAGAGACAAACAAGTTGTACACAAGTAGATAGGAGGATATCTGACTTGGTCAACATAACATACAGACTCGATAATTAATAAAAGACCATTCAAAATACATCGTTTAAACAAGACTAGTTACAGACACTAAAAATGCATCAACAAACTCCCCCTTGTCTGTTACTCGTCTTTGGTCTTCTAATCTTCCATCAGTGTTGTTCGGACCACGTACTGCCCGAATGAATACCCCTGTAGTAGCAAAAACAAGCTACTCGCTGAAACTTTAACGCTTGACGTTCATCTTGGTCTTCAAAGAAAATATCATGACGATATAATCTTCCAATATCAGCTTCAGACATGTTGACGATCCACATCGGATCCAACATTCGGTAATTAGCACGACCATCTCTGAACACGATTACAGCTTCATGAGTATCCGAGTCGTAGCACCACAATGCCATGTCTTCCAGAAAATCCTGCTTCATTGGCATCAATGGGATTTTATCTACTACCCTCGGAGGCTGATAAACAAGTTTATATCTGCAAGTGTTGGTGTCCGGATCAAGAGTAAACTTGATCGGTTGATAAACAGGAAATTGTGGCTTATAGGATTCATCCTTCCAGCCTGTCTTCTTGTTTACTTTCACCAGACGCTCAAATAAAGTAGCGCCATCGTATTTTTCACGATTGATAAGCTTAAGCCTTGTCAACGCAGAGACATCATAAAATGGTAAGGAAAGAATGCTCAGTAGAGAATTGAAATACAGAATTCCATATTCACGTTTAATAGCAATGCAGTGAATATCTTGAACAAACATCCAGCATAAGATCCTTCCACTTGGCTTCTTTTCAAATTGCAGATAGTCTACTTGAGCTTTTTCAGGTAACGGCTTGGACACTTTGGATAAAAACTGTTTTCTCCATTCAGCAAAAGCATTTGTGTCTTTTTCAGACGAATTCCTATTCTTCAAGTGCTCGTCTATGTCATCAATGTTTTCTTTCATCCAATTTTCATCAAATGATGCAAATTCAGTACCATCTTCTCTGACATAGGTTGATTTTGGAGCTTCACCTTCAATCACAATTTCATCAATCTCTTCAACATTCGTTGTATCAGTCTCAGTAGACATTTTGTCTATTTCAGCATCATCTACTTCTCTCATAGACTGTAAAATACTCAATTGCTCCGGAGAAAGATCTTCTATCAACTCCCCTTCTTCAAGCAATTCTCCTGTAAATGGATGAACAGCTTGTAGAGCAATATCAGCACTGCTAAATATAGAAGAAGTACCTTCTATCTGTTGTACTTTTCCAGTAGATGTTCCCTGAGATGATTCAACAACGGTAGGTTGAACTGTAACCACTTCAGAAGCAAGTGTGGTTGGTTGTTTCTGTGATGTACCAGAGGTATCCGGATTTCCTTGATCTTCTGTATCATCATCCTTTTTCTTTAACACCTCTTGTTGTTTACAATGATAGTCCCACAGAATAGCAAGCCTTCTCTCTTTCTCTTCATCAATAGCCTTCAAGAGAGCATTTTCAGCTTTAAGCGCATCAATTTCACCTTGTTGTCGCTCTATAACTGTTTGCTGTTGACCAACCATTGACTTCAATTTATTAAGTTCCACAGATTGTTTAAGTTGGTCATGCTTCGTGAGATTTCCAAAATGAGATTGCCTTTGAAGACGATCAGCAGCCGCTTCAAGTGTAGAAAACAGATAGTTGATCTTTTCATTTTGAGAAAATCCAGCAAATGTCCTGTGACGTTCAGCACTGATTTCAGAAGTAGTTGCCCTGATAGCTGAAGCCATAGATCTTATAGGAACTTCCTGAGGACCAACAGATGGAGTAGCAGTAGCTGGTGTAACAACTGGAGCAACTGGAGTTTCCATAGCTGAAGTAACTACAGTAGGAGTTTCTTGCACAGGCTCCTGAGGTACAGATTGTACAGGCTCCTGAGCAATAGATGAAGACTCCTGAGGCACAGATTTCCGAGTATAAGTACTCAGATATCTCCTAGCTTTCTTCTTTTGTACTTCAACAGCTTTCTCTGCTCTTCTTTTTGTTCTCCTTTCACCTTCAGGATCCTCTGGAACATACTCTGGGTCATCCTCTGTTCTAATCTTTCTGTACCTTGTTACTCCACGTATATCAATATACATTTCGTAACCAGGTTCAACTAAATGATCACTCGAACTCGAATCAGTTCCATCATCACCACTTGCTGATGAACTACTATCTGATGTACCAGAAACAGCACCCTTGCTTGATGTTCCAACAGCAGTACTAACAGCACCTGCATCACCTGCATCACTATCTCCACCACTTTCATCATCATCACTACCAGATTCATCTGAATCAACTGGATCAGGACCAAATTTTTCTATTCTTAACCTTTCCAACTCAGGTTCTTCATTGTCTGATTGACTGTCTTCATGACGCCATTTGTCATTTGCAGGAGCAACATAATCCGGATTCACTAGAGCGCCAAAAAGCTTCCTTGGAGGAACACTTTCTGTGTATCGTTTGGCAGCCATAATCTTGATTAGTCGTAAGGAGTTGAAATTCATTGCCTCTATTTTCAACAGATCATTTTCATCTTTAGGAAGGGCTGGATGCTGAACATTCATTATCATTTGCAGAAACCGTGGATACATCCAAAACTTGTTCCCTGTGGTTCTACTACCAGTCCTTGTCATGTTCTCTTTCATGTTGCTAAAAATGTACTTCGAGATGCTAAACGGTTTGTTTAACACTAAAGCAACCATGAAGCCAACTAGATCATCTCCCGCCATATCATATCCAGCTCGTCTATTGCTGAGACACTGAATAAGCACATGTAATAAAAACTTGTATCGTAATGGAAGATCACCTTTGTTGATTTGTTTGACGAAAAGATCTCCTTTGCATTTCATCCTTAGTAAACAGCCTCGCGAACACATGATTGGTATTGAATAAGGTGCATTCGGTTGATCTTGTAATTGAAGAACTTGATTCAATATCTCCGGAGTAACAACGACATACAGATCATTCACACGACCTCTGATAATATCATTTCCATCGATTTGAACGACGTTTGCAGAATCCCAGAACGCTTTAATGAGAGATTTGTAGACGGGTGTCGAGTATGTAACAGCATAATTGATACGTGACTCCCTGATCCACTTCGTCATATCTTTAAATTCAACGAGCTTGTCTTCCGGATCCAAATATGCAACTTGATTATGGCGTTTTTCTGACATAATCTCTTCTTCCGTTTTGTTTTCTTTCTTTGTCGCCATCTTTCGTTTTCCCTTTTCTTGCTGTGCTTTAGGAGCCATCTGTACATGAAAATGTCCAGAATAAGTCACAATATATATAACATAGCATTTAGACATGTATGAATACACTTTCATGTATTCACATAACAGATAACTGATTTAAACATGTCTACTGTGAACAAACAGCAACATCAGAAAACTGCTAAGGCATTGACGACGAAACAGAGTATCAACGACGAAACAGAACATTGAACGACGAAACAGAGGTTTGACCATTGACTGGTTTGATTCGTCAACTTTTTGATTCGTCGAGTCTATTTCGTTCCATTTTGATTCGTCATGTTTGATTCGTCGTCTGATTCGTCGAATGGTTGATTCGCCGGAATTAGGGTTAACTCAGATTCGTCAATTTGGGGGTTTTATCAGTTTCGCCGGAATGGGTTTAAACACACATCAGATATGAACATAAACACATTCAATCAACATTATTTACCCAACCCATTTATAAACACCCATAAATGTTTTTCCGAACAAAAACCTTGTAAAAACAGATAATACCATCATTAAGTACAAACCCCTGTTTTTGTTTATAAAAACCACTAACAAATCAAAGCAAAACAAACACAGATAACCTAAATCTATCAGATTATAATGAAAACACAACAACATGCAACAACAACACATATTTAATCAAAGAAAAACAATGATTTCAAAAGGGTTTTTGAGGGTTTTCGGATGAAAAACCCCACGGTTCAAAGTGTTCGGAATGTAAATCAGAACATGTTTCTACCTTTGAAGTTTGTAAAATTTTGACTAAAAACTGATGTTTTGAGCGATTTTGCAGAGAAACCGTAGGTTTGGTGTTTTTGTTGTGTGAAGAAGAAGATAACTGATGTTTTGAAAAAGTGAACAAGTGGGACCTATATATATACTACCTTGTCTCGACGAATCAGAGGATTCGACGAAACTGAGATGGGCCCGGCGAATCAGAAACTTGGGCTTGAACTTGGGCCTTAACTTTAGCCCATGACGAAACAGAGTTGGGCTCCTGTGATTCGTCGTCTGTTATGACGAATCAGATGTGATTCGCCGACTAAGGTCTGATTCGTCGACTATGTTGATTCGTCAACACTTGTGATTCGTGACAGGTCTGTTTCACCAACAGATTTTTCAAAACAGCAACACCCAGGCTGAAAATATTTTCAAATGCAAGAACGTTTTTATGAAGAAGGTTTCAGGCTTCCGGTAGAAAACACCAAGCAACAACTTCGGCTTAATCAAAAACGAACTTTACACAAATATACTAAAAGCAAATTTAAAGCAAGGTAAACTAAATGAAAATGCGGAAAACTGTTAAAAACACTAAACAACTGTACAAGTGCAATCTTTTTGCGAATCTCAAGGACAAGGAATCATACCAGCTTACGGTCTTAGTCAACATGATTTTGATTCTGTTTAAAGCTCTGGATAAGTATACTACCTCGATTATCGGTATTGTGGTCCACATAAGCTCAAACTGATCAGACTTAATCATAATTTAAGAGATACGATTAACGGTAAGGATTATACTTACAAGTCGATGTAAATCCACTCACGACACATTCCCGTATCAAGGTATGCACGAGAATTCATCTTACCGGTGAGTATACCGATTATCATCTGTTTGACTGTATAAAAATGTGAGAGACTCACTTATTTGATTGAAAACAAGTCCTATGTGATAAAATCACTTATTGATGAGGAACTTGATTTTCAGATGCATGAGGGGCACAAGAGCAAGTCCGTGAACAGGTCAGTACTTTCGTACAGCAGAGAGACGAACTTGACTCCCGCAAAGAATCTGTGATAATTTATCACTTATTTTGTTTGGACATGTGATTGTTGATCACTTATTGAGGTCGAATGCAGTATGTACACGTATGTATAGTATCATGGAAGATCTTAGACTTCGTCTCCGTTATTTTTACGGTTTGATACAACCATGATACCCAGATGATAAGCAGCATAAAGACCGAATATTTCAGATCTCGGCAATCTCTCAAACGAGATTTCGGTACTAAGACCATATGCCAATGAGCAGTTCCCACCTGACTTGAAGTCTGTTAGGTTTGTATCATCCTGCACATTTTAGTCTGATTGTGAGCCTACCGATACATCGTTAGTAGAGATACTTATCATTTTTCTTTTTATTTTGCATTTTGAGCACATTGACCGACCACACCAGTGAATTTCATCATTTTCCTTTATCCAAGAAACTCATTTTTGGATTTTTCTATTGTTTTTGAATTTTTGAATATTTCAAACGAAACGACAGAAAGTAAAGACATCTTTTTGGATTTTGAACTTTTGCAATGTTTTTGTATTTTCTTGAAATATCTCCCCCTAAAATTCGCAAAGTTTACGAAAACTAAAATCTTTTTGAATTTTCAAAGATTATAAAGAAAATATATACAAAAACGATCAGCCAAAGAAGTTTACTCAGGTATCACCTTAATGCCATTGACCAAAAGTAGATAATCAAAACGTGATTTATCAAAAGCTTTTGTAAACAGGTCGGCACGTTGGTGATCAGTGGGGACATGAACGACATCGATTAACTTCTTATCAAAACAATCACGGATAAAGTGATATTTAATGTCGATGTGTTTAGTCTTAGAATGCTGCACAGGATTTCTAGTGATTTGCAAGGCAGCATTATTATCAACAAAAATACGAGTAGATAGGAATTCTAAACCGTAGTCGCGCATTTGTTGTTGTATCCAAAGAACTTGGGAGCAACAACTCGAGGCAGCAATATATTCTGCTTCACATGTTGATGTAGCAACACACGTTTGCTTCTTGCACTGCCACGTTACGAGTCGATTTCCTAGGAACTGACATCCTGCTGTTGTTGATTTGCCATCGATTTTGCAACCACCGAAATCAGAATCACTGTATGCAATTAATTCAAAACTATCATCCCTAGGGTACCAAAGACCGAGGTCTGGGCATCCCTTCAAATAGCGTAGAATCCTTTTGACAGCTGACAGATGAGAGGCCTTCGGGTTTGCTTGATATCTTGCTAGTAAGCATGTTGGATACATGATATCAGGCCTCGAAGCGGTAAGATACATGAGAGATCCGATTATGGCACGATAGTACGAGGAATTGATGCTTTCTCCCTTCAAATCCGGAGTAATCCCGTGATTCTGCGGAAGTGGGGTACCAATGGGCGTTGCATCTGACATTTGGAATCGGCTCAAAATGTCACCAACATATTTAGTCTGATGGATGAATATCCCAGACTCTGTTTGTTGAACTTGTAGGCCCAAGAAGAAAGTCATCTCCCCCATTGCGCTCATTTCGAATTTTTCTTGCATAACTCGTTCGAATTGCCTGCACAAAGAATCATTAGTGGAACCAAATATTATATCATCAACATATACCTGCACCAGCAGAAGATCTCCATTTTGTTCCTTGATAAAGAGTGTGCAATCAATAAGACCTCGTCGAAATCCATTCTCCAGAAGATAGTTTGATAAGGTTGCGTACCAAGCCCTAGGTGCTTGATGTAGACCATAAAGAGCTTTGTTGAGCAACCAAACCCGATCGGGGTGAATAGGATCTTCAAAACCTGGAGGTTGTTCGACATGCACCTCTTCTTGAACAATACCATGAAGAAACGCACTTTTAACGTCCATCTGGTAAACTTTGAATCCTTTGAAAGAAGCATAAGCTAAGAAGATTCGAATAGCTTCCAGACGTGCAACAGGTGCATAAACTTCATTGTAGTCAATGCCTTCTATCTGGCGAAAACCCTGAACAACCAGTCTCGCCTTGTTGCGAATCACAATCCCACGGTCGTCCTTCTTGCATTTGTAAACCCATCGTGTGCCAATTTTCTTGTAATTATCCGGCTTTTCAACAAGCTTCCAAACACCAAGCTTTTGAAATTGTTGCAGTTCGTCCTGCATGGCTTCAACCCAAGAATTATCTTTTAAAGCATCCTTCCAAGACTTTGGTTCTTCTTGTGAAACATAACAAGCAAAGGACCAATCGTTTTGAAGACCAGATTCTCTAATGGCTGAATATAAACCAGCATTCGGGTTATTTCTAAGCTGATTACGCGTCTGCACACCGCTTTGGACATCTCCTATAATGTTCTGTTGTGGATGGGTATTGTGAATCCTCAATTCAGGATGTTCAGGAACACTTGTATCAATACCCAAATTGTTAAGATTAAGATCAGCAACCAACTTTGCACCGGGTATATGCGTGGAGGTGGAGTCATTCCCTTCAGCAGTATCATCATTCTGCACTTGAGGAGTTTCTAAAGAAGAACCTTGAACAGGAGCGACCGGGGCAGAAGTGCCTTCAGTCGCATCTAGATGTTCATCATCTTCCGATGACTCAGAAGCATCTTCAAATACCTCATTTTGAACTGTATTGTTAACTGAATTAGAACCTTCAGGGCTAACAATAACAGGTCTTACCAATGGCGAGCCAGCAGCGTTGTCACTATCAAATAACATTTGAACAGCTGCAGATTCTTCATCAAAGGTAGGCAGATTAAAGGAGTCGAATATCCCATCGTAATCGAACATCCAAGGATCACCCGGAGCTCTAACAGGACTTGTATACCTTTGAACCCTTACTTCATTCCAAAGCTCAATCTTTTTGGTGGTCAGATTCCATACACGGCAATTTGGAGTTGCATATCCAAGGAAGAAACCTTCGATAGCTTTTGCGCCAAACTTACCATCTGGTTCAATCATGGTACATGGACCACCAAAGGGTTCAAGGAAAGAAAGATCCGGTTTCCTTTTCTGTAGAAGTTCGAAACATGTTTTGCCATGCCTCTTAACTGTAAGAACTCTGTTCAAAGTGTAGCAAGCAGTCGACACAGCTTCTGCCCAGAATTGAACAGGAAGCTCCGACTCTACTAACATAGTTCTTGCAGTCTCAATAATCGTACGATTCTTCCTCTCAGCGACACCGTTTTGTTGTGGAGTATAGCGAGAACTGTATTCATGAAGAATGCCTTTAGAAGTACAGAACTCATCCATCACACGGTTCTTGAATTCAGTTCCATTGTCGCTTCGGATCCTCTTCACTTTCAAAGTGTATAAATTCTCCAACATTGTGAGAAGATCCTTGAGAATTCCAGGAGTATCACTCTTGTGTGCCATGAAAGCTACCCAAGAAAATCTAGAATAATCATCAGTAACAACCAGACAGTAAGCATCTCCGAATGTTGTCTTGTGCTTCATTGGTCCAAAGAGATCCATATGAAGACGTTCGAGAGGCATGCTAACATAATTGATTTTCTTCAGAGGGTGAGATTTCTTTGTTTGTTTCCCTTTCTGGCATGAAACACAGATATCTTGTAGATGAAAACTTCTCACAGGCACACCATTCACAAGATTGTTTTTCACCAAATGGTTCATTTTCCTCAAGTGAATGTGCCCCATTCTTCTGTGCCAAGAAATAGACTCCTTCTCTGTGGCTTTTGAGACAAAACATTGTACTTGCGCAGATGTCGTAATGGCTTGGCTCATGTCAAGAATATAAAGATCATTAATTCTTGGAGCCGATAAGAGAATCCATTCATCAGGAATCTTGAATCCAGGTTTAAGCACATAACAACCGGCATCATCAAAATGCACGGTGAACTTTTTATCGCAGATTTGCGACACACTGAGAAGATTATGATCAAGTTGACGAACATAATTAATCTTTTCGAAGCATACCACTCCATTGGAGATCATTCCTTCTCCGGTGATATATCCGCCTTTGTCTCCTGCGAACGCGACATAGCCTCCTCTAATATTTCTCACATCGTACAGAAGCCGTAAGTCGCCCGTCATGTGCCTGGATGCCCCACTATCAACAATCCAATGACTACTGATAGTTCCTCCTGGAACATCCTGCACGAATCATCCAATGATTAGTTAAGGTTGGGGACCCAAGCCACAGTGGTCTTGGGTCGTCCCTGAGAATCACGAATAGTGATCTCGATCTGGTGATGATTTTCCAAACTAACAAATCCCCCTGAACCTTCACCCTTCCTAGGTTTCCAAGTTTGTTTTTGTTTACCAGATTGAGTTTTGAAAACAGATTTTGAAACTTCTGGTTTTAAAGGTGAACTTGGTTCCTTTGGAACAGATTTGACCTCAGATTTTAAAGCCTTTTCTATATTCTTCACATTTTGATGTCGTTGTTTCGTTTCCTGTTCTTTAACCGTTCGTTTATCATGTTTTAACGAAACAGTACGACATTGAGGGTGAATCATTTCAGGTGGTACTTTCTCAACAAATTTATCTTTTGGAGTGTTAACACAATCTTTGATGATGTGTCCAAACTCTCCACATTTAAAACACGTTCTCCTCTCAACAAACTTAGGAGAAACGGATCGAGGCACATATGTCAAACCTGTTGAACCTGAGGTACTAGCCTTTTCATTACACCCGTTTGAATGTTGAGTGTAATTATTCTGATTGTTACGCTTTAAAATCTTGACTTTTTGTACAAAATCAGTGTTTGATTTGTTAGCAAAAATCTCAATTTTATCAGTACCCTCAGATGCCACAAATCTGACATCATTGTTTTTCTTTTGATAACGAGCTCCATTTGTTTCAGCTTTTGATTTAGAAACATCTGGCCTTTGAGCTCGTTGATATGGTTGTTTACCCTTAGGAGCAATCGGTTGTTGCTTTGTTGGGAAGTTTTGATTTCCAAATTTCTTTTTGATTTCAGCTTTAGGAATTTGATCACATTGAGTTACAGTAACTCCCGGAATCGACCTTCCCAAAAACTTACTTGTGTTATTTTCAAAAACGTTATCAATCGATGATGGATTGACATTTTTAATTGGGAAATCATTATCTGAATAGATTTTAGAATCACCAACCAAAGTATACAACACATTGTTACTCTTAACGGTAGACACAGGTTTCTTGTCATTTATGACAGGATTAATCACATTTTTGGCAACTTGTTGCACTAAAGGAATAGGAGGATCACAAAGAATATGATTCTCAATTGGAATTTCTATTCCCTTTTTCTTATCACGTGATTCATCCTGGTCATTTGCATCTGTTTCATCATCAGATGAATCATAATCCTCAACAATTGGAGGACTTTGGCTCACTGATGTTGAGGTTCCTGTTTCATCAGATAAAGTTCCCGAGGAGCTGTCTGGTTTGAACCCTAATCCAGTAGTAAATTCCTCATAATTGAGAGGCACACTGGGTTCAAAACGAGGCATATCCTCTTCATCAGGTGGTGCTGCATAATTGTGTCTCAAAGGGGGCGGACATTTCTTATACCCAACACCACTCTTGTTTTTCTTCAGTTGTTGAACGTCAATTATGTGATCGAGCACAAATCGGGAGTTAGAATAACTCTCCAATTTTTGCTTGATCGCATCGTGCGCCAATTTTGCAATGGCTAATTCCGTTCTGGTTTCCTCAACGAGATTTATGTACTTGTTAATACTAACTTGTTTGTGATAAACAACTTTAGTAGTTTCGGAAACACTTTTCTTTAAATTTTCAATTAAAGATTTGAAGTCCTTTTCATTTCTTGTTAAAGCCATATTTGCTTCTTTGCACTTTGACATATCAACAACCAAATGTTGATTGTGACTATGAATTGTGTCACATTCATGTTTCACTCTATCAACTTCCTGTTTCAAATAAGCACAGTCATTACAAATTCTAGGAGTTTCAGATGTTACCTGACTCGAAGAGGCTGAAACATTTGCCATGAAGGCAGTTTGAAAAGAAAAAGATCCGTCTTCAGAGAAGAACTTCTCCATTTCTTTAGATGCTATCCCAGCCTTCTTGATAAGAACAGATTTCTGAGACTTCAACTCCTCTGCTTCACTCAACAAATCATCAATAGAACTCGCTTCTTCTTTCACATCACCCGAAATAGAACTTTCTTCATCAGAACTCCCGGTATAACCCGAACTGTCGTCACTTTCAGAAAATTCTTCCCTACGAACGTGCTTGATGTGATTGATGATCTTTGCGTAGCATGCGGTTCCTCCTTGATCATTATCACCTTCCCCCAATTGTAAAGACCAATTACACCCTTCATCTGTTTGAACAACCAATGCACGAGTGTTGTTTGATGGCCCAGACTGGTTCTGGTTGGTGGTGTTGTTCACAGCTACTATCCCTCTTCCACGATTGTCTTGATTGCCTTGATTGGCATTTGAAGAACCTGTCTGATTTCTGAAAGGGTTCTGATTGCCTTGCTTTGGTGGTCGAGTGCATTCACGTTTAAAGTGACCCTTCTCGCCACAATTGAAGCATGTAACGGTTTCTTTATCAAACCCGTACTTCGTATCCTGCTTACTTTCCAAGGAACTTCTTCCCGTTCGAGCCATGAAGTCCTTTGCCCTTCTAACTGCACTCGCAAACGCCCACTTTATATCCATCAACTCCATTTCATCACGGTCGATTTGTTGATAATCTTCGTTGGTCATACTGATGTTCCCAATTTGACCTGCAACCAAACCGCAGTAAGCACTGACCATCGTGTTAATGAGTTCCGAATGCTCCTTTGCAACCTCAATGCTAACTTTTGATAGGTTCGAAGTATCAACTTTGATAGTATTCGTGTCTTGGGATGGAGGATTGCTGGTATAATTTACTTGTTGTGGTGGTGGTTGTGCTTTTGATAAGGATTTCGAAAGATAAGCGCCTAAATCAAACTCTGGTTGTGGTGGTGGTTTGAATGGAAACGGAGATGAGTTTGTGTTGGAAACAAACGCCGTTTGAAGCTTAGGCTGCTGAACAGAACTAGAACTGGCAGAAGGAGCAAAACCAGGCAAATAAATTTCTGTGTTTTGAGGAGCTCCAATCCGTTTAGCTTTCCGATTTTCTTCTTCGTACTTGTGCTCCAACTTCTGAACAAATCCATATATAGTGACAGTTTCCCCATCCAGAGCACCAGTATGCTTTAGAAGTTCAATGAATGGACTCCATATAGGAGGTAGAGCATCAGCTAAACGTGCAATCATTTCCACATGACTTACAACAACCTTATAAGAACTCATTTCACTTATCAAATGATAGAAACGAGAAGTCAAATCATTTAGATTTTCATTTTCCAAAGATTGAAATGACTCAAATTCTTTCTTTAAAAGATCATGGCGAATTTTTCTAGAAGCTTCATTTCCTTCTCCTCTTGTTTCCAATGCATCCCATAAAGCTTTTGTGCTCTTACTATAAGAAAATTGATGATAGATGTCTTTATGAAGAGCTTGTGTTAGATAAGCAAACGCCTTCTTCTCTAATTCATAGGCTTTCTTGTCTTGTTCAAGCATATTAGAAATACCAGCGGCAGTTGATGCTGCTTCTTCGAGTTCCGGGCTGCATAAAGTAGTGAAACACGTCCAAAGTTCAACGTTTTGTCCTTGAATGTATGTATGAAAACGACCCTTCCAAGATGGATAGTCGTTCATGTGATTTAGCTTTGGCGGACGATTGTTGCTTCCCGTCTCACTTTCACTGAGCAATAGATTCTGTATGTTTTGATTTTGATTAGAGACCATTGCCCATTGACTTGCATTTGCTGCTTGTTGTTTTTGAGGCAATTGGTTCATCAAATCGGCAAGTGAAGGCTGATTTTCACTTGGTCTTGCTTCCGAACTCCAATCCCACAGACCTTTGCTACCCATGATTTGTGTATGTATGTTAGTACCTGCACAAATTCTTGAAAATAAACAGTAAGCAAGCTGATATAAGTCCTCTGTTTAAAACAGATCTGTTTTCGACGAAACAGAAATCACGAAACAGGTTTGTTTCGTCTGAATGAATGACGACGAAACAGACTTGTGATAATTGTGATTTGTGGCGAAACAGAATTTGTTTCGTCAAAGATGTTGTGGCGAAACAGAATTTGTTTCGTCAAGGATGTTGCGGCGAAACAGATGTGATTCGTCGGCTGCTTGTTTCGTCAAAACTGAGTCTCAGACAGCTGTTTTTTACAGCTGTTTAAGATATTTAAAATATCTAAACTGACACAAGGTATGCTTTTTCTGAGTTAGAGTTCCAATGTTACAAACACAAAAGTCCACTTAATGTATTTTAATGAGTAACACTTTGATTTAAACACAACAAGATCAAATGAACAATTTTATAATGAACTCTATGAAGATATGAAGAACACACACAAGAACAAAGAGTTTCCCGGTAAACTTATGAGTTTTCCGGTGACCGGACAAATTTCCGAAAACACGATAATGCACAAGACTTTCACTAAAAACCCGGTTCAAAGTATAAGCAATAAATCTAACAAGGTTTTTGATAAAACTCTTAGCAAATAACAACAAACAAACAGATTTTATGAATATTTTTCAGAAAAATGATTTTTCAAGAATAAATTTTCAGAAAAACACACACAAAAACTTGATAAAAACCGAACAATGTTTGATTTTAAACAAGGATTAGAGCCAAACGCTCTGATACCAATTGAAGGTCCCGTAATCTGAGGATCGATAACGAACCAAATCACTTGTTTATAGCAAACACGGTTACGCGTGCGGAATCCACGTAACTATGCCAAATCAAACACGTAAAGCAATAATAACAACGGATTAATCAATGAAACACACTCGATTGATTAATGGGATAAGAACCGATTACAACTGATACAAACACAGTTCAGACGGAATTTTGGCAGAGTTTTGTTACTATGGTCTGTTTCTTATCTCTGAGTTCAAATGAACACAAAGTGTTGCTTATATAGTCCCTGGCCACTGATGTCGACGAAACACAATGGTGTTTGACGAATCTGAACATGGGCCAGACATTGGGCCTGGAACAGCCCAATACATGACGAATCAGGGTCTGATTCGTCAGGATATGACGAATCAAGGTCTGATTCGTCATGACCTTCAACGAAACAGAAGTATGAACAATGGTCTGTTTCGCCATGAAGTGTTACGACGAAACAGAAGTCTGTTTCGTCGAGGACTGCAACTGTTGTGGTTGTTCCTGTTATCAGACAGCAACAATCAGCAACACATAAACATAGTAATGACAAAACTACCCTTTAATGCAACATGCATTGTTCATAATACATTACATACCAAAAGAGACAAACAAGTTGTACACAAGTAGATAGGAGGATATCTGACTTGGTCAACATAACATACAGACTCGATAATTAATAAAAGACCATTCAAAATACATCGTTTAAACAAGACTAGTTACAGACACTAAAAATGCATCAACACACCTTGGAAGAAGAAGAAGTCAGACGGATATAGGGGATAACAGTTGAGAGAAAGATCAAAGAGTGAAAAGGTAAAAATGAAAAGTGAATAACAAGGGTTTTATAGAAAATTTCAAGTCGGTTTGGGATGGTCAAATCAAGCCATCACTTCAACAGACGATTACGATTCCCAATCCGAGGTTTCTTAACCGTCATATGCAGGTAACGGACGGTCAAGTTATTTAAGTCACCCATGCCACGTCAGCACCATCCAAATAACAACACGACATTCGGTCAGAACCACTCAAATGACGCCACGTCATTTGGGCAAGATAACTTATGCAACATTTTGTTAAGTCCTTTACAGAACTTAACAAACTGACGGACTTGAAGATACATATCCGAGGCCGGATATGATCCTTAAGGATGGGCCAAACGACACCATGAACGGACATCCTGAAGATGTCCGTTCCCCATATCTCCGAGGACGGACACCCATTCGAGTGCGTCTGGACGAATGACGTCATCCCAGTTGACCATTATAAATACCCCATCAAGTACAAGGCCAAGTACGATTTTCTGAACCTTCGTCCCTATTTTCTCTCTCTACTTTCTCTCTCTACCAATACTTATCCTCACGCCGGAGGGTGGTCGTAGAGGGGCCCTCCCATCTCTGCGGCGAGCCTAACGGTTTACTGTTTTGCAGGTGAAGGTTCTAACTCTCCCGAAAGATCTGAATTCCTCGATCACTGGCTCCGGCCTTCCTGATCTGATATTTGGATCTTCACTTCCTGCTTTTTGTCTGGTCGCTAGCGTCGGGAATTCATCGGATGGGAGGGGCTGTCGGCTTGCTGGTTACCCATCACCGAACACCAGCCGTTAAACGGCTCCGGTAGCCAGTTCCGGTGTGGTTTACAGTGAAATCAAGAGAGGGGAAGAGGTATGTGGGTGAGTGGCCGGCCTACCGGCACCGGAAAAGCCACTCCGGTAGCCGGACCTGGGAGATGAGAGGAGAGCAGGCTGTGTGTTTGTGTATGATGAAGAAGAAAGGTGCATGTCTCTTTTCTTTTGTGTCTAGTAGAAATCGAGATAGGGAGGGATAGTTTTGGAGATGAGTGGTTTGGTGTAATCTGATTTTGAGTGTGAGCTCTATGTGTATAACTTCAGTAGAGATCAAGATAGGGAGAGTGAAAGGATAAGGTTTTGAGATTTGGGAGGGGAATACATAGGGTATGCGGCTGTACTAATGAAATGAATAGAGTTAACTAGACTTTTATATTAGGATTTTTTAGTGGGCTTTGGGCTATCGCGTCTTATGTCGCCCGTAATTCCTACGAGATCCATTTTCAACACCCGTTTTTCTAAAAAAAAAATATGTCGTAAATTATTGTTACAAAATCAAAAGACGTAATTTAGTGTCGGTAATCGTGTTGGCGCGTTCGTTCGTCAATCATGGTCAAAGTCGCGTTTTTCGGTCGTCATGCGTTTGTGATGTTTCGAAAGTACGAAAAATTCGAAAAAAAAAATTTATAAGCATAAATACTCGTAGAAAATTCGTATTTGTCGGCGTTGTCAGTATTTTGTTCGATTTCAATTCGTTGTTGTTTAACGTTTAGCAGGTTTTTCCGTAACCACCGTTCGCGCACTGTAAAGCCGGTTAGACGTCCCTAGGCACTCCAAAGGCCTAATTAATTTAATTTGCGTCTTAAACACTATTTATTATTGTTTTAAACATCTGTTAATCGAGTAATTAGAGTCGTAAACCACCGGTTTTCAAATTCTCCCCCTGTTAATAAAATTTCGTCCTCGAAATTTAGACTACGTTAACTCTTTAGAGTTACGTTATTTGTTGTAAATGGTTTCCGAATCGTAAAGTGTTGTCTTTTGAAATAACTATATAAACTATTTAATTTCATAAAAAGAAGTCGGGTTATTTGATGTTGAAACAATTATATATAATTTATTTATTTTATAAAAAAAAAAAGATTCGTATTGTTGTATATTCAAATTAAATATATAAACCATATTATTTTTTTATAAAAATAATCCGTGTTACCGTTGTTTCTTGTACGTTATAAAGTGTCGTTGAGATTAAACATACTTTGTATTTGATTTTACAAAAAGTATTCGAATCCGTTAGTTTCGTTTTATAATAAAATGCGTTTTGATTTTACGGATTTTCTCGAAAAACGGGCAAAGTTTCCTCTATTTTTAGACGCCCCGACAACCCAAGTTGTCGTTATTTTATAAAAATTCAATCAAGATTCAAACAATGGACTTGTATAATCAATTTATATAAGCAATATAGTAAATATATCCAAGTAAACTTTAACTAATGATTTCGTCAATTTATTCGGTTCGAGCTCGTTTTCGTGTGACGTAACATTAAAATAAACTCTATAATGAAATTTCGTCTTTAAACAATTTCCAAAATTCTCGCCGAGTCATCGAAACGTGGACTGAGTTGACCGGGTCAACTGAGTTGACTGAGTTGACCGAGTTGACCGAACCCGAAACTGAGGCTGTCCCGCACCAAACTGTGTTGACTCGCACTGAGGTGAGTTGACTCAGACCGAACCTATTTAACTCGGTTTTACCGAGTTGACTCGAGCCAAAAAAAAATCCAAATCCGTAACAATGCGAACACGAACCATCTGAGCATAGCATCACCACCGCCATTATCATCATCGAAACTTTAGAGACTAGTCACCGGAGTTGGCTTGCGAAACAAACAAAAATCAATCATCATCATCATCATCATCATCAGTGACATCACTATCCAGCATCTTCACTGGTCTTAAGGAGAAACAAAATAAATGAAAGAGAATGAGGATTTACCTGAGAACTTGACGGGTGAAGATACCACCACCGCGTCGTGGCTCCGCCACCGACGGCGGATTTGTCACCGGAAAACGGCAACCTGCCATTTCTCTTTCTCGCTCCAGTCTCTCTCTCTCTTCTTCGGTTCCGCCGCACGGCGACGGCTCGCCGTCATTCCTTCTCTTTGTTCCTGCTTTTTGTCTGGTCGCTGCCGTCGGGAGTTCATCCGAGGGGAGGGGGGCTGTCGGCTTGCTGGTTACTCATCACCGGACACCAGCCGTTAAACGGCTCCGGTAGCCAGTTCCGGTGTGATTTACAGTGAAATCAAGAAAGGGGTAGAGGTATGTGGGTGAGTGGCCAGCCTACCGGCGCAGGAAAAGCCACTCCGGTGGCCGGACCTGGGAGATGAGAGGAGAGCAGGGTGTGTGTTTGTGTATGATGAAGAAGAAAGGTGCATGTCTCTTTTCTTTTGTGTCCTGTAGAAATCGAGAGAGGGAGGGAGAGTTTTGAGAGATGAGTGGTTTGGTGTAATCAGATTTTGACTGTGAGCTCTATGTGCATAACTTCAGTAGATATCAAGATAGGGAGAGTGAAAGGATAAGGTTTTGAGATTTGGGAGGGGAATACATAGGGTATGCGGCTGTACTAATGAAATGAATAGAGTTAACTAGACTTTTATATTAGGGTTTATTTAGTGGGCTTGGGCCTAAGGCCCACAAGTCCAATATCGCGTCTCATGTGGCCCGTAATTCTTACGAGCCCCATTCTCAACACCCGTTTTTCTTTAAAAAATATATCGTAAATTATTGTTACAAAATCAAAAGACGTAATTTAGTGTCGGTAATCGCGTTGGCGCGTTCGTTCGTCAATCACGATCAAAGTCGCGTTTTTCGGTCGTCATGCGTTTGTGATGTTTCGAAAGTACGAAAAATTCGAAAAACTAAATTTTCAAGCATAAAATACTCGTAGAAAATTTGTATTTGTCGTCGTTGTCAGTATTTTGTTCGGCTTCAATTCGTTGTTGTTTAACGTTTAGCAGGTTTTTCCGTAACCACCGTCCGCGCACTGTAAAGCCGGTTAGACGTTCCTATGCACTCCAAAGGCCTAATTAATTTAATTTGTGTCTTAAACACTATTTATTATTGTTTTAAACATCTGTTAATCGCGTAATTAGAGCCGTAAACCACCGGTTGTCACAAATTCCTTGGTCATGTCGTTAGTTAAAAACGAATTCATGTCGACCCTTCCAAAATCGAAGCTCTGAAGAATTGGATCGCGCTTAAATCCCCATCTGAGATTCGTTGTTTCCTAGGATTGGCGGGTTACTATCGCAGATTCATCTTGAACTTTTTGAAAATCACCCCTTTCTCACCATGTTGACACTAAAGGAGAAACCTTTTGCTTGGGGTCCTGAGCAAGAGGAATCCTTTCAAACTCTCAAGGACTTGCTTTGCAATGCTCCTGTTCTAGCTCTTCCTGATGGGAATGATGACTTTGTGGTATATTGCGATGCATCGAACCGTGGTCTTGGTTACGTTCTCATGCAACGAGACAATGTCATCGCTTATGCCTCTCGACAGCTCAAAATACATGAGAAGAATTACACTACCCATGATCTCGAGCTTGGCGCAGTTGTTTTTACGTTAAAGATTTGGTGACACTACCTATATGGTACCAAGTGTGTGGTTTTCACTAACCATAAGAGCCTACAACACATCTTTAACCAAAAATAGCTAAACATGTGTCAGCGTCGTTGGGTGGAACTGCTTAACGACTACGACTGCGAAATTAGCTACCATCCTGGCAAAGCGAATGTTGTGGCCAATGCACTTAGTTGCAAAACTCATGTTAGTAGCATTCGATGTTTTCAAGTCTCTAGCGATCTTCACACTTTCATTCGTGAAGCTCAGTACTCGTCAGCCAACGAAGGTAGTCTAATCGTCGAAATACGAGGTGCTTCTATAGACCAACTCGTGACAAAATCAAATGGACTCCAATACTATCTTAATCGCATCTGGGTGCCGGATCGCGACAATCTTCATGAACTTATCATGAACGAGGCACATAAGTCTAAATACACGATTCATCCTGGTGCTGATAAGATGTACCACGATTTCCATACGTCCTATTGGTGGCCTGATATGAAGAGGGACATTGCCACTTATGTTTCTAAATGTCTCACTTGCTCCAAAGTCAAAGCTGAGCATCAACGTCCTTCTGGTTTACTCGAACAACCAGAAATCCCTGTGTGGAAGTGGGATAGCATTGCTACGAACTTCATAATCAAACTTCCTCGCACACCTTCTGGTCACGATAGCATTTAGGTAATGATTGATCATTTGACCAAATCTGCTCATTTTCTTCCTATTCTTGAGGATTTCAAAGTTGAGAAACTTGCTCGAGTCTACATTGATGAAGTCATATGTCGTCATGGTATTCATCTTGACATCATCTCTGACCGCGATGGTCGTTTCACTTCACGTCTTTGGCAAACATTCCAAACCGCTATAGGTTCTCACTTGAATCTTAGTAAGACTTTTCATCCTCAAATAGATGGACACACTGAATATACTATCCAAACCCTAGAGGACATGCTTCGTTCTTGTGTCATCGACTTTGGTGGTAATTGGGATGTACATTTACCTTTGATTGAGTTCTCGTACAATAAAAGCTACCACTCCAGTATTCAAATGGCTCCTTTTGAAGCTTTGTATGGATGCAAATGTCGATCTCCCATTTTCTGGCATGAGATTGGTGATACTCAACTGACTGGCCCTGAGCTAATACAAGAAAAAGGATATAAGAATCTTCAAATCCGCGACAATCTCCTCAAGGCTAGAAGTAGACAAAAAAGCTATGCCGACAAGAGACGCAAACCTTTGGAGTTTAATGTTGGTGATCATGTGTTACTTAAGGTATCTCCTTGGAAAGGAGTGATTCGTTTTGGTAAAAAGGGAAAACTTGCCCCTCGCTATGTTGGTCCTTTCAAGATACCCGAGAGGATCGGTAAGGTGGCATATGTCACACCCTGACTTTTGCAGAAGCGTGATTATGTGTGACTTGCTTAATATGATTGCATTCAACCATAACAAACAACTAAATGATAAAACCAAGATGTTCATCCATTGATTAAAGTTTAAAACATCACAACAACATTGTTTTAGAATCCACACACAGACTTCAAATCCAAATTACAAACCATGCACATTGTTTTAGGGTTCCAAAAGGACTCGACAAAAAGATATTAATGAAAGCTAGGCTTAGAGATATGTATCCTATCCAGGATAGGATACACACTCCAAACCATTTGACACCGGATGACATCTTTTATTCCAACAACACTTGAAAACTTCAATGCCCGCCAGATCCATACTTAGTTTCCTGAAATACATGTAGTTTGAAAGCATCAACAAAAGTTGAGCGAATTCATGTGTTTAGTGTGTGAGCTCGAATAAACTTTGTAATCATTGTAAGTAAGTATGTATTCGTAAACCCTGGTATGAAAGCAAACAAGGAAAACAGATCATTAACGGTTTGCAAGGCCATTAATATGTGTGACGTGATGCAGGAAGGCTCAAACCTAGCAGATTTTTCACCAGGCTTCAGTTTGAAGACATAGTCACCTCATGGGCCAAACCCCGGTCCACATGGGTGTGGGCTCGCTACAACCAAATAGATCTATCACTCATGTCTCTCGGTCCTACTACGAGGATTAATGGTCCTAAGCGTTGTACCCACCACTCACATGATCTAGCAGTACCTTTCCTTAGCTAACCATACCATGTATAAATGTTTGTAAACAGTTTGTAACATGTACTTCACCCCCGAAGTTGTAAAACAAAAACAGTTAAAAGAAAAGGGGGACATGAACTCACAGTTTTGCATTCTTCAATTCAATCCAACGTAACTCACAGCTGATACTCGTTCGCACGACTTCCTACAACGTACTATGATTTATTAGACGAGCGGATCGTGCCTTGACTTAGTATTAATTAGTGTTTTTGAGTTACGTTTCATTGTGTCATCAAAATTATTCCAAGTTGTATAATTATTTGTTAAAATAATAAATATTTTAACTTAAATTATATTTATTAAATTTTGGAATAATAGTTAAAATAATATATTTCAACATGACACTTTTTATGTATTTGTACATATATAACTTCTCAAGGATGACTGTATTTGTATTCGTATTCTTGTACTTGTATATTTTTTCCAAGTATCGGTGGCGTATTCCGGTGTGTATTTATCGTACGAGAATACGTATTTTTATTGTGTTTATTAAGTATCCCTATACTAAATTTTTGTATTATCTTTTCCGGAATGACATCTTTAATAAAAATGCATCAATATATATTTCCAAAATATATATTTTACGAAATATTACACAGAAAAAATTATTAATAATTTTTCCCTTGGCAAAAATATTTATAAATCTCATACAAGTCTCAAAAATAATATATTTCCAAGTCTAACTTAGAATATATATATAAATCCAATTTTGTCCAAAAATAATATATTTCAAGTTTATTCAAGAAAATACATTTTCTCCCAAAAATAATGTATTTCATGTTTGTTTGAGAAAATATATATTTTCTTCCCAAAAATAATATATATTCTAGTAATTCCAAGAAAATATATATATTTTTACTTACCAAAAATAATACATTTTCTCCTTGTCAAAAATGTGATATATGTTGTAATAATTGTAAAAATCATATTTTCATTCACTTGGTGTCCAAAATATTATTTACCAAAATATACTTACGAATAAACTTTCCGGAATATTTTGTAAGTTATATTTCTTTGTTCGGTTTCTCCAATATTTTGGGTATAATTTATATATTCATTCCCTTAGAATTTTGGTAATATTTTGGATTGTAAGTTTTGGTATTTTGATGAGTTATATTATTTCAAGTCCTAAAATAATATAACTAATACACATAATATACAAGTAATCACACACATGGTGACTTCTAAATATATATTTCCTAAATACATATTTAGTCACTTTTATTTATAAAAACCAACCTCCAATATTTATAATTTTTGTACAAAATTTATGGCAAACTTTATATGAAAATTCATGGTTAAAAATATACTTGTAAATATTTGTTTAAAAATATTTCTCTAAGTGTTTAACTTTTAGAAATATTTTGCCATAGTTTCCCCTAAAAATGGAGGTTTCCATGCCTTCAAGGCATATCATTTTCTTTTGTAAATCAACACAATCAACAACAAATCAATCTACACTTACCAATTTTGCCAAAATCAAGCATAAACTATTACCTCATGAACTTGAAAATTTATAAAAATGTGTAGTAACTTACTAGTGTATTTAGTAAGTCTCGTTACCCTTTAAAGTGTGGTTGTTTATTTAAAAAATCCATTTTTGAAGAAATTAGATCTTCACAACCTGTAATTAAATTTTATACAAATGTTTCTTCTTGGATTTTTCTTGCTAAATACATGATCCTACCGTTGATTAACCTCAAAAAACATGGTTGATTTCTTTAAGAACCAAGATTAAGTAAATTTTGTATTTTTAACTTGATTTCTTGAAAAATCATTCTTGAAATCTTAGATCTAAAAGACTTTACACACACTTTAATCATCACTTAACAAGAAAACAACTTATTCTTTCAAGTTCATGATTTATGTGAGGATGATCTATGGATATTTAACATTTTCATCCTCTCATCTTGCTAGATTATGTTTTTAATCATTATCTAGCAAGATCATATGATGATCTACACCATTAACATAAACAATCAATCATCAAGTAGCACAACAACACTAAACAACATGATTCCTTAAGATTTTAAGCTTATGTTCATGTTTCATGTTCTTGATTCTTAGTGTTCATCATGATTAACAACATGTATCTTCTTTTAACCAACAAAATATGATGTAAAATGAAGAGTATAGTGTTCTTACTACTAGCTCAAGGCTAGGGATGATCACTAGAGAAAATGATGTGGATAAAAGCAAATGGTGAAGGTCCTTCAACTTCTACAAGCTCCAAGCTTCCTTACTATGCTTCTAACACATTTGGATGTGTATGGATTGTATGGAAAATGAAAGATGAAGATGATGGTGGTGTGGGGGTGTTCGGCCGAGACTAGAAGAGGAGGAAGGAGAAGAAGTGATGTGTTGTGAATGATGAGAAATGAAGGTTATGAGACTAGTGGTTAACTTATAAATCTTCTAACACACCTTTTACCAATGGTTCTTATGTTTAATAAAAGGGAACATGATCCAATATTATAACAAAATAAAATCTAAGTGGGGCCCTTGCTTGGGCCATGAACTAGGTGTCACACCCCGACCACGTAAAACATCAAATCGTGGCGGAAACGTCGGGGAGTGTTGTAACAGAATTATTGTTCCACAACCATGGTAATTAAAATTACATTTTATTCAACAAACAAAAGTGGAATACATTGTTTCAAAACAAGAACCAAAGAGTACATCACATAATTAAACTAGTTCTATCTTTATTTTAAGTCTCTAAGGCACAGGTCCGCCCTAGCGTGTCACGAACATCCTAAGCAACAGCTCCTGAAAACACATGTGAAAATAGGTACGTCAGCATAAAAATGCCTGTGAGATACATAGGTTTTATGAAAATAGGATTCATGACTTATAAGTTTAGGAAAAAGTTGTTTAATAAAAATAAGTCATGAATCTTGTTAAATGTTTTGTTTTATAAATTGTTTGAAAAACGATAGCAAAATAAGATGATATGTATATATATAAAAGATTATTGTATGGTTAGAAGAATAACCAAGCAAAAAGAGTTTGTATAAACCAAGTTATTTGTAAAACAATGTTTAAGTGAAAATATGTTGTAAATGTAATATGTATAACTGAATTGGTTTAAATAACGCTACGATATGTAATATCATAAAAGCACTTATATATAGGAAGTACCAGCGGCGTATCCACCATGCTTTTATCATACTACATGTCATCTCGTTATGTAAATCACTTACCCAAACAAACCACCAAAATGTAATGTTTAAACCAATTGTCAAATGTTTATGAGTAAACCAAGTCTATTGTCAATATAAACCATGTAATGTATAAGCAAAAGTCATGTACGGTAAGTATAATGAGACTACTTAAACCACAATAAAAAATGTACAAAACAAAGTATTTTAAATAAATAAAAAGTTATGTTTTGTAAGATAAACACATGTTTTACTGATACAAACACTTATGCAGTAAGTTAACGCATACATTCAAGCCTTGAGACAGACGGATAACCCTAAGTAAAGGTTATCAAAAGAAATGTTTTTGGATTCAGTCATTCCTTTCATCCAAACAAACCTAGGATGTCAGGAACGGGATTTGTCAAGTCCTATGGTACCATTACTTACTACCGAGCGGCGTAGCCAATGTTAATGAATGTAGTTTAGACCCGTTGAACAAACCAAATGTCATATCAATTGTAAACATGTAATGAAAGTAATGTACTAAGTATGCTAAGTTAACATACAAAGCAGAAAAGTCATGTAAAAACAATGTACTAAGTATGCTAAGTAAACATACAAAGCAGAAAAGTCATGTAAAAACAATGTACTAAGTATGCTAAGTAAACATACAAAGCAGAAAAGTCATGTAAATCAATGTGCTAAATATGTTGAGTTAACATACATAGAAAAAGCAGAAAAGTCATGTAAATCAATGTGCTAAATATGCTAAGTTAACATACTTAGCAAGACAAATGAAATTATGTACTAATAGTGTACTAATGAACATAGCAAGTATATGATAGGAAAACATGGAAAGCATGAAAATAACAAGTAGGCACATGTGTTTCACCCCAAAATGTTTGAAAAACAGTAAAAGAGGGGTCTATGTACTCACTTGAGATTGCTCAATAGACTTTAGATATCCACCAAGCAAAACTAGAAGATTACGGAATCAAACGACACCTAATATAGGTAACTACATTAATAAACGGACCTAATCGGAGGATCGGGTAGCATGAGGGTTTGTAAACCAAATGAGTGTAGGAACTCACGTAATATGGTTTAACAAAGCCTACATACTAAAACGAAACTTATCCTAAGTGCTTTTGACCCGTTACGACCTGTTCAGGTAGCTTATGCTACTTTAACGTGTCGTTCGCGTAAAACGCGTTTGGACCGTCTAACTAGTCTTATGACAAGTAAAATATGCCTTAACATGTCTAATATTGTTGCTAAATCAGTTTAGATATCAAAAATTAGGTTACATAGGCTTAAAATGAATTTTGGCATAAAAAGGACATTTTGGTAATTTATCTAAGGCAAACAAACTACTTATCATACAACTACTTAAACGATGTGACCAT
>JARYGA010039424.1:0-52434 GCA_030545235.1 Helianthus tuberosus
ATTCGTCCTCATCCTTATTGCAGCTAGAAACTACAACAATTTGTTATGTCCCTTTCACTTAATGCCTCCAAAAATGATTATAACGGAACCTTAAGGAATGTGTAATTCTTGACAGACAATAAAGACGAACGTGATTGGCACGCTAAATATGCTTGGTCTTGCAAAGAGAGTTGGCGCAAGGTTCAAAGATTGTTCTATAATTTTAGAACTTTGGATTATCTTGTTAAACTTTTTTCTTTATTGAATTTTGCTTACCTCAACCTCAGAGGTATACGCTGATCCTCTTGTGCATCCTCAACCTGAGACTTACCGGGGTAACATCAACCCAAATGGTATGTCCGCACCGTTATTTATCTTCATCAATTCTTGTTTGTTTTCATAATGTTCGCACCGTTTTCAACATTGAAACCATACCATCTAAACTTATCGATGAATAGTTTTTAATATCATAATGTTTTAACTACATGTACTCCATTTTCAACACACCTATTATACATTGCAATGTATACATTATGCACATGTGCATTGCCAACATATACATGTGTATCACATTACCAACACCCCATATTCATTACTAATAAGCATTAAACAAATCACTGTTTTTTACATTCATTACTTTTATTTCCATACATTACATAATTATGCACATGTGCATTATGTTGCCAACAATCCATAATCATCACAAATAAACTATTAACCATCAGTGCATAATTATCCACCTGTGCATCAAATTACCAACACCCCATACTCATCACCAAAAAAAAATGTTAAAAAATTATGCATCGTGCGTATACACACCATATACCATATTAATCACAATATTATATGTTTTTCTTTTTCTTTATACAGGAACAACTATGACTTCTACACCTAATGGCACACCATATTGGATACCCGATGTTGATGCAGAATACATTCCTATTATAAACATTACGTTTAACCATTGGGAGGATGTTGATTCCAATGATACTGATGAAGATGCTGATGATGATGCTAAAGACCCTGCATCATCATAAACATTATTATTATTATTATTATTATTATTTTTGTTTACAATCATGTAGCACTGTCTGTATACGTATTCATAGGTTATGATTGCGATCATGATACTTTGATATCAATTACTTATTAGACATAATCATATGTAATTTCATTATTAACCACCTAACATATATTACCAACACGGTTACTGTTTTGAAAAATGCACATGTGCATACATGTTTACTGTTTCAATCCACATGGTTATTTTTTCAAACAATGCACATGTGCATACATGTTTAATGTTTCACTACATATTGTTATTGTTTCGACCAATGCACATGTGCATACATGTTTAATGTTTCACTACATATTGTTATTGTTTCGACCAATGCACATGTGCATACATGAATATCTTAATTGCATATAATACGTTTTCCTTTACATATACATCATCATATGCAATATGGTACCCCATACGTAATATGATATGTTATATCAAACTTCGCACATGTGCAATACCAACATTTCCTTTACCAAACAACATAATACATCATATATTAACAAACTTAATTCCATATAATACGTTTTCCTTTACATATACATCATCATATGCAATATGGTACCCCATACGTAATATGGTACCACATACGTAATATGATATGTTATATCAAACTTCGCACATGTGCAATACCAACATTTCCTCTACCAAACAACATAATACATCATATATTAACAAACATTATCATCCGTAATACGTTATACATTACCAATATACCTGAACAATCAAATATATTTTTAACCCATCAACCACCATATAAGTCATTGTATACGTTAAAATTTTTATATTAACTGTTATGGTAAAAATTACCTACATATTACCATCAAAAGACATCAAGACAACAAAAAAATGTCTTTATGAATTGCATATCCACAAACTACCTACATATAACATTCGCATTAGTTCACAACCTCACACCTTCTGATCTTCTTCCCATTTACTAACCATCTTCCAACACTCCTCTTGTTTCAACACCTATTCATCTATCATTTCCCTGATATTTTTCATCGGTCAACCTATTAATCAAATACGCCCTTGTTGTCAATCCATGAGCAGTTTCGAATATTTTTTCCTGCATACATTACATTTATTACATCAATTATTTCATGTATGCACATGTGCAGTAAACATATTACCAGTTTCGGCTCAACCATTTTGGTGGCCTAAGGCGAATTAAAAGCTTGTGGCCTTTTTCCAAAAAAGAAGAAAATAATTTGAGAAAACTTCTTTCAGCCGACGTAACAGTTACCGGAATAGATAAAATAATTCTATAAGCAATATAAGCAGAAATTTTAAAAGATATACTTAACATATAAACTAAAAGTTCACATTAATGCACTTAGTTTCTAAAAAACATGTAAGTACTTACTGGATTCCACTGCAAGTAGTGCAAACGAATGTCCATAGGTTTGTACATACATATTGTGGTCCCTGTTTAGTAAACAACATGAGATATATTAGGAATATTGGTAGCAAAATTCTGTATAAATGGCGATATAGTACAATAATACTCAACACAAAGGCAATAACACAATTGGAAAATTAACAAATTGTTGCAGTTAATACACCTCCTATTCTCTGGAAGTTTAAGTAGATTACTTATGGCTTTCTCATTTCTCTCTTCCTCTTTGAACCAACTCATCATTTCCTAACTATAATCCAAGCCCTAACTTCTGAAAGAACATCAAATCAACAACTCATACATAAAAAAATCATCAAAATCAACAACTCATACATACAACAAATCATCCATGATCAAAATCACAGTTTCTCAAATCAACAACTCATACATACAACAAATCATCAATGATAAAAAAGACAATTTATTCCATAATTAACTAAAACACCAACAAAAAATAATAAAATAATAAAAAATAAGGTCAATAAACATAAATTATCAATGAATATGTGCATTAAAATTAACTCTATCATCACCATATACACTATGCACATGTGCATTAACATAAACGACCTTGTTAACAACCTATGCATCAACTTTATCATCGCTATATTAACTATGCACATGTGCATCAACATAAACGACCTTGTTAACAACATATGCATCAACTTTATCATCACCATATTAACTATGCACATGTGCATAACTATGTGCACATGTGCATTAACATGACTAACAGTATCAACAGGTAATGTCTAATTCAATCGAACAACCTACCCATTACCAACTTAAATTTTGTATCACCACCAAATATATTTAAACTTATTCAGTAACAAAACCTACATACAAAAAAAAAAATACACACACACACACACACACATAGTTACCACATTACAATTTGGTGTATCACAACAATCACCTCGAATCCCTTAAACATCTTATACATCAAACCATTTTTGCTAATTCAGATATGAAACTACGATTTAAAAGATCTGAATCGACAATTAAGCATCATGTTAACATATGAAAATGCAAAAACAAATTGTATAAACTTACAAATTCACATAACTGTGTAGCATCATGTTACGATGGTTTAATCTGATTTTTGGGATGTTACAATTTGTTTCCTTTGTCCTCTCTAAATGTATACTTCCCCTTATTTGTCCTCCTTCAATGTCATCTGCATCAACATTAACTACCTTATTCACATGTTATTGCACATTATGCACATGTGCATATTGACTTATTATTACAATCTATGCACATGTGCATAACTACATATTACATAAAAATTACCTTAATATCCAATTATGTTAAACCTATGATGTAAAAATATGCACATGTGCATAACTATATATCACACAATACAATACAAAACGAAATTTGAATCGACAAATTATATATCATATAAAAGTACAAACAACAAAATATCTATCATATAACAGTATAAAAGAATTGTATAAATTTGCAAACGGTGTCTCTATTTATATGACAGTATCTATATTACAAATCCGTCAACGATTCCGACGGCGATTGACACCCGACGATACCAACGTAGTGACAAACTCATTGAATCATATATTCTTTTAATCACCGGATGAATTTTGGGAACTAACCTCGATTATATGATGAAATATGAAATATCTGGTGGTAAAATCTCAAATCTGAGATACAATCTCAATCCAGATGCTTCGATATGGTGAATTGATGATGGTGAAGTGATGATGTATTCGGGACGATGATGTAAACGATTGTAATCGACGAACTGTTGAGAGAATCAGGTTGAGAAATGTTGAGATATTTGGATGTAATCACAGTTCTGATGATAGAGATGATAGTGGACGTGAAAGTTTTGATTAAATGTAATTTAATTTAGGTTGAAGTCCGGTGGTAAAAAGGAATCGCAGGTAAGCGGGTTTTTAAAAGATGTTTGGTATTTACAAAATTGCCCCATGTTCACATTGGTTCTCGCGGTTCTCGCAATAAAGGTGGTTCTCGCATGAACCCTACCCTATATATATATGATATTTTATTACCCAACTTATATTATATTATATTGTATAGCCCAACTTATATTTTATTGGTTATTTGTTAGATATTTCATTATCACCTAAGGTCCACCAAATATACAATTGAAAGTTTGAAAGTACAAAAACCCTAAGCATTATCACTTATCAGCGCCGTTCCTGGATCCCATTTTCTCCACCATCGACCAAGCGTCGCTCTCTCCTCCGCTCCCTCCATCGTTCGTCTGTCAATCACCATCGTTCAAGGTTATTTTGGTGGATTAAATGGAGACTTGAAGTTTAAGATGAAGTTTTTGAGACACTACTTTGTGTTAGTTATGTTTATAAAAATTATATGTTAAGCTACACAAGTTTGGATAATTAGCTTGGTATATTTTGGGTGGGATCTACTTAGTGTTTTTTTGTTATGATCATATTCGAAAGTAAATATATGTTCGTTTGTGTTTGTTTATGTTCATTAACGTTTGTTTGTGTTCGTTTGCCCGTGTGCGTTCATGAACGTTCGTTTGTGTTCGGTACCTAAATTAACAAACGAACACGAACAAGTTAATTTCCTTAACAAACGAACACGAACAAAAAATCTCGTTCGGTAAGTGTTCGTGAACTGTTCATGAACACATGAAATCCTTAACAAACGAACACGAATAAGGCCGTGTTCGTGTTCGTTCGGTTCGTTTACAGCCCTAGACGGAAGTGTTGTCAATATCATAAATTGTAGCGCCCACTTTTTGAACATTCAAATAGATTAAAAATAACACACTAATTTTTGACAAAATTTTGACATGACCCGTTCGTACTATAAACATTTCCCCTGCTTTTAACAAACATCATTCAAATAAACTTCCACGACACTTTTTCAAAATAAATAAAAGTAGTGACCATACAAGACCTAATACAAGGGTTATGTCCGAACTACCCAAAAAGGTTTTATAATTGAACATCCTAAAACATAAAATTTACATTTACATTACAAAAATTATTTGACCCGTTTCAAAAGATAACTTGAACCGGAAGCGCATATGTCACACCCCAACCGATGGCGGAAACATCGGGGCATGACACTGAGCGAAACAGATTTTCCAGAAGTTTCCATAACAACTATATTTACCAAATATTTTAAGCAACACGTCCCATACCATGTCGTAAATGATAATACAATTATTACAGAAAAGATCTAGTCAAATTGTTCTGTTCCGACAACTCAGATTTTTATTACAGACAATTGTTTATTATTGACCTAGGTCTTTCCTAGCCTCGATTTCACAGCAAAGAAAGCAAATAAGCATCCTAAGCACCTGTCACATACGTTAAAGTAAAAGTCAATACACATAGTGTAAAGGTGAGCATACAAGTTTGATAATAGCATATAGAGTTCGAAATCGTTACGCATAACCAACACGTACAGTGTAAAATGAGGCATGTTAGTTATCGACATGAACCTATCGATACCAATGATTGCGGGTTGACTGCCCAAGGCAGTTCGTGATACACACTCACCACTGTGAGCCATGTAGGTAATTGTCCTTAACAACCCCCGAGTGAACGGGTGCTGAGTCCAAACTAATAGTACTACTGTTGCTAAGGCAGGTAGACAACATTCCATGTGTAAACATAACAAACAAGCATTCATTAAGTCACGTATAACATGCGGTAACGGTTAGCATTAAAGTATTGCGTAGTTTGTTCGATGTGATTTAGTATAAGTAATGTATGTAACACCTAAAAGTGCGTAAAGCAAAAAGGGATCGAGTATACTTACAGCGATTGGTGGATTGAAGGGAGCGCTAGAGAGTAGGGTTAGCCTGAACAGTTTGATAGTATAAAGATAAGTAACACGTAAAACGATACAGAGTGCAAGTGGGTAGGACAGCAGTTCGATCGGATGGTAGTCCGATCGGACAGCCGGTCGCTCGGATGACAGTCCGCTCGGATGGTCATCCGGTCGGGTGACCTTTCGAGTGGATTGTTTTTTCCTCTGTGAAGGATGTGTTTGTGTATGATGGTTTGACCTTTGAAGTTTTCATTGTAGTATTTTGAAAACATTGAAGTAACTCTACCCTTCAGGTCGATCGATCGAACAACCGTTCGATCGGGCGACAGTCCGATAGGTTAGGCACTTCAGTGAGAATAAGTTCACAGCAGGTTGTCACTCGATCGGATGGTTGTTCGATCGGGTGGCATCCCTTGTGCATTGAACATGTTGAAAATTGTTTAAGTGTTGAAGTTTTGAAACATCACATAGTCGGATGGTCGGTCGATCGAGTGGTAATTCGATCGAACGGCATTTTGTTCGGTGTTCCAAAACTCTTGGGAGTTGATTTGAAAACTAAGGTGGGACCAAGGTGCAAGTCGTGCGGATTGGCCAGTCGTTCGGATTGGCTGTTCGATCGGACAACAGTCCGATCGGACGGCATTCCGTCCTAGTCGACCTGTTCGTCTTACACTTGGTTGTTTTGATTGTTTGCCGTTTTATCGAGACGTTGTGATACCGTATTAAGCAATAGAAACCTCGTCAATACTTGGTACTCCTGATCGGACAGGAATCACCCAAATCCGACCGGTTAATGGTTCGAGATGATGTTCCATGTTTAACCCGATATCGGTGGTCTCATGGATAGAATCCAGATCTTGAACCAACACAACCACAAGAATGAGTAGTAAGTCGGCACAAGCTCCGATTCTATCGGTTTTGAATGCATTGAGTGTAAAAGAGTTGAAAGAAAGTTGGAAAAACCATATTTCAATCCTTTTCATAGTGAATATGTTTAGATCTATGAAAGATCCTTGTCTGCTTATGTGGAAATCGGTTAGATCTAAGTTGTTCTCGGTGGATTGAGGCCAAAACATGAAGTTCTCAAGAACATATGATGACGTCATCCTAGAACACCTTGAATCTTGATGATTTCACGGTTAAAAGTTAAGATTCAAAAGATAGAAAGGTGTAGGAGTGCGTGTTGATTAAGGAAGTACAAGATTTTGGACGAGATCTTACCGGGATTGCGAGAAATCGAAGGGAAATGAGGTTGGAGAGCTGGTCGGACAGAGAGTTGCCAAAAGTAGTAAGTTTGATGGTGACTGGGGGTATTTATAGGGTTACCCAAAGTGGAAAGGAGCTGGTCGATCGGGTGGCAGCCCGGTCGAACAGCCTGACCGATCGGACAGCAGTCCGATCGAACGGCTGGTCATCTGATCGATCAGTCGCTTGGTTCGAGTATTCGGTGCGACGAGTTTGGCCGTTTCGTACTTCATATTCGTTTAGCGTTTGTGGTTCGATTGCGATTGAGTTCGATTGCGTTTCGATTGATCACCACAACACAACATAAATAAACATGCACAAGTAACACATAAGGCACACACACACGTATAACAATAAACAAAATGCGTAATTCGAGTTGCGAGTGCGACTGCGATAAGCGATAAATCGATTAAACATGCGATTAATAGCGATCAGTATGCGATTATTAATAGATACTCCACATAATACAATCAACGCGATAATAAAATAGACTAATTACAAGTCAAAGAAGTCAAAACAGGAATTGAGCAAGGAGAGACATATCGCAATTAGCAATCTTTTCTTCCTTTGACTTCAATCTTGACTTTGACTTTAACTTCCGAAACACGGGGTGTTACAGCATATATGGACGACGTGGTATGTTCGAATCCGAGCTCGCCATTCTAAGCATGAGATTTACCTACATCCATAACATAAACTTGCATTTTAGTTCGGATAAAACATTATTACTAATACATTTTTTATTTAGCTTTTTACCGCATTATTAGACCCTTTACCGAGTCACTTCATCTTTACATCATCTTACTTGAATCTTTCATATTACAATTCCGCTTTAACGAATATCATGCCATTTAACTTCCATCACCATAAAATCATCATATCTCATCCGACCCGTGCTCACGGATCTTGCATATTTTTACTTTCTTGTTTATTATTCTCCACTAGTTTGACTTACAAAAGTCAACATCTAGTTACCTTAACTTCATAACAAATTCATCCTATTTGACCCGTTTAACTACGGGTTTAATACATCATCCAGAATAACATCATTTTCATACTTTAGACCCATTTGCACGGGTCGTCAACATACTTTTTCTCCTTTTTCTACTATCAATTCGTAATAAGGCATTTTTTTACTAATGATTCCTACATAAAACATCAAATTCTACTTTCTACGTAAGCGAAGTTCATAAGAACTTACCGTGATATTGTGAAGCTTGCGACTTCAAGTGACTCGTACCTTCTTCCTTCTTCGTGCCTATACATTATAACTTCATGCTTTTAGCTTTCATAAACATTTCTTCACATATGCATCTTTGATTTATTCATCATGACCTAACATAATTACCCATATATCCATTTTGGTTTACATCATCATTAAATCAAGAATTCATGTCAAACTTCAACTAAATCATTCTTAGGCATTTCATCGAACACATGGCGTGCGTACAATCTATAAAGCATGAAGTACAAGTATTCAAAGCATATTTTTCCATAGTTCATCTATTGATTAACATAAACATCCCTAATTCCATCTTTTGCCATCCTAACTATGAAGACATGGTTTTAATCATCAATTACTTATCAATATTTCATCAACACAATGCTTCAATCTTCAATATCATACTAATTAGCATATAGGGTTTCCCAAATTTCTAATCATCCTATAACATACAAATGGGTTTTTACTTCAAATCATCATTACATACAATTTCAAGCATGATTTCGACTCTCATATGCTAATACATCTAGTATTCATATTCAATTTCATATGAAATCACTGATTACACACATCACACTACATCAACTAACATTAATAACATGAAATTCGACTTACATGATACTTATAACACTTAAGGGATCATGATTCCTAACTCGTGCATTGAAAATCCAGCCTTTTACTCCTTCAATTTTGTAGAGATTTGAAGAACTAGAGTTTCCCTTGGCTCTCTCTCCCCCTCTGTTCGATCGTACCAGCCAAGGAGAAACACTGATTCTTTTTTTATCCAATTTCATTACATAATTACATTATTAGTCCCTTGTCTTTTTTAGTGTTTTCAAAATAGCCATTTCCCATACTAAGTTGGTTACTTCCATTTACATAAGGGGTTTTTATTTTATTATTTCTTATAAAACTTTCGATATGGCAAAAAATCTATGTTTATCATCCCTTATCGTTAAAACATCACGATTAAATTAATATTCTAAGTCATACCAAATTTTGGGATGTTATAAGTCTACCCCCCTTAAAGAAGGTTTCGTCCCCAAAACCTGAATACATACATTTTGACGAGTTTATCTGTATCCTTTCGTGATTACATACCTCGAACTTCGTTAACATCCTTTCATTCGATCATCCCTCGTGATGAATCGTTCGTTACTACTCTAAACTTGTCTAATACATTTGGTAATTCAATCTTGTATGAATCAGAGCGATCCAATTACATTGTTTCATGATTATCATTCAATTGTTCAAGTTGATTTCTTAAAACTTATCTGTCAGATTATTCATTCCCGCGTACCTCTAACATCTACTTAGGGGAAATAATTATCATAATATTCATACTTGTTCATTCCTATTCATTCATATTAATTCACAAATCAATCATCATTCAATAGTTTCTAACTATTTAGTTTCTAGATACTCCCCATCCTTCCAAGGCCAATATCAAGCAAAATTTCTTTCATGTCATTTTCTTGATAGTTCTTTTCATACATTTCTTGTTATACCTTCGTATAATCTTTACCTGAGACTAATATTTCTTCCACTGATAATCTATCATAACTGCATGGTTAACCACAACTTAATGTATACATTTATACAAATCGTGTACATACTATCCTGCTCTAACCTCTTTACCGTCTATCCCTAGGTTACAAGGGCCAACATAAGTGTTTAATCACGCTATCAATATGATCGGGTAATCAATACTTACATTTGAGCAACTCATGTTACACTCGAAGTGTCATACTCAGCTATACTAGTCATCACATTCCATAGCCGTCATACATATGTCATTCCTTCTTGTAATTGTAATACCAAGGCAATTACCCAACATTGTACCTCAAAGGGTTAATTCTTATCAACCTAGGTTCCGCTACATACGAAATTATAAGCTTAATACATATGTCACTCCATTTCATGTATGAGTTACATAAAACTTGGCACAACTGTTCATTCGACAATTGAGATTACACTCTACCACGTAGGGTTGTTTTATAATACGAACCAAGAATCATGCGTATAAAAACTTTAACTCTCGAACATTTCTTTAGAGGTTTATCTTCTAATAATTCCTCACCTATGATAGGGAACTCGACAGAGGGTAAGATTTATTCAAATATCCATTCAAATATTCATCATATTTTACATTCCACTCAACCCCTCTTTATGTAACATTCCTCCTCTAATAGTTACGTATTCTTATATTTTCATTCTAGCTTCCTTCGATGTCAACCTTTCACATTTTCCATACAGTTCTTTCTAATTATTCTAAATTTGGCATACTAAGTGTGTACCCCGCTTTCTTAACAGTTCCTCACTTTTCTTTTCTTTCTACTACCCATTTTCCGATATGCGGATCGACTCTTACTATCTTTCCATCATGACATTTCAAGACATCGAATAATCTTACTTTACAATAAACAAAAATTTAGAGCCGTCATTATTTCCTATATTGATATGAAGATTATAATTTACTTACTAGCATTATGAGTCATTTACTTCTGCCTTCCAAGTTACTAACCATACATTATTCCTTCACTATGTTGTTTGAATCAATAATGCCCACCATGAGCCTACTACTTGATTCCTCTATTATTAACATCATCATTCTTCCTAGTCACCCCCTAATGTGACGTGAAAACTTTGACTACTAATGTATGTGTGTGTATATATATACATATACATATACTGGCCTCAAACATTTAGTAACTCTGTAACTATTAGTTGCTTATTAATCCATTCCTACAGTAGGAACTAATTCACACATTTGTACTTCCTTATTGATTTTAGACATACTTGTTATCACTTTAGCATTTCTTACAAAATTTATATCCTCATCGAGGTCTTAGCCCATTGTTCATTTAGTCCTCATAAGTCGATCATCACATGCTTAATACGCAACTTGTTCGGAGCATACTTCTTTCATCATAATCTTATAACCTCAACATCTTTCTATGTATATATATAATTACTTACACCATCATATGTTACCACATTTGTCATATGTTTTACTCTTACTCGTATATCCCGTTTAGGTCTACGATGATTAACTATCAACATCTCCCTACTCATATTCCCACAACCAGCGGCAACATGTCTTACATACACTCACATACACATCATTTATATATATATATGTATGTATGTATGTATGTGTTCTTTTAGTCCTACGTTATGCTTGACCAACCAGGCTATCTGTGTCATTTACTTGTTATGTTTATACTTATCTTTAGTTGGGTGGAGAAAAAACATCTCCTCATTTGCTTTTCATACTTTCCTTCTCACCTAACGACTCTAACTTTCATTCGTCTACGACCCTTTCTTAAGGCTCTATCTATGTCAGAATTAACTATAAAAAATAACTGAGTTAGGGATAAAGGACAAAACTTGCAACGGTTTACAAACATCGAGTACGTTTTTTGTAATTTTTAAAGATAAAGGGCACACTTTGCAATATAGTGTAAACATAAAGGACGATTTTTGTAATTTATTCAAATTTTAATTCTACTAACATTTACTTTTTGTTTGACTATTTTTTTTAATCCTTAGGACCATACTATTCTCAAAATTCTATCATCCTTTCATGTTCAATATTTTCTAAGTTTAATCATAATTATCATTCCTACCTTTCATTACATTCTAGGACCATACCATCCTCTTTCGTAATCATTGCTTTTATTCCTTCCCACCAAGTCATTTGTTATCGTTTGTGTTTCCTTCACCCGTCATCTACAATTAAGCATTTTCCACATTCATTACTTTATATACTTTCCATGTCATCTCAAGTTACATAGATGCATTCATAATCACATTTCAATAACTTTCATTCCACTTGTACATTATCATCAACGTCGGTCACGATAGGCCACATCACACATGCCTTTCGTTCATAGGGGAATAGAATCCCTCATCCTTCTTACTTACTTTCTCTCACCACCCGCTACTCGGAACATATTTTATTAACAATTTCTTCGTTTTCATCAGCCATCTACTATATCATTCGAGATCATTATTAAAATTTATTCTTTGGTCATGTTTCCATTCTATCATTTAAATTTTTTTTATACTTTCCTTTCTCTCATGCTAGATATTAATGGTCCTTTATGACTATACCACCTACCTCTCATTATAAGGTTGATAAACCCAACTAGAACTTCATTCACAACTTTTGAACAAATACGTTCTTACTTCTAAACATTTCAACATGACCTAGTTGACATTTAGAGGATCCTAATATCATAGGTTGCATTTTCAAAAACTTAACGAAACTTTTGGATTTGCCTTAAGAAATATTCTACCGCATAGTTTAGGAAATATGTTAATATGTCTAACATATTTCAACGACTTTCATTCTCTTACTTATTAGACATTCGTTAATTTTATATATAACTTTTCACTCCGTTATATGTTACTTCATGTCATCATGCTTAAGTCTTATTGACCTTTATCCTTTTCAATTATGGTTATCATGCTTTTATTTCATAATTCTGGGTGTTAATAGCCACTTAGTGACCATACCACATTCCTTTCATCATCCTCGGTGTTAACGGCTACTTCGTGCCCACACCGCATACTATTCATCGTTCTTGATGTTAATGGCCACTTCGTGACCTCACCGCATACCATTCACCATTCTTGGTGTTAACGGTCATTTCGTGACCTCACCGCATACCATTCATCATTCTTGGTGTTAACGGTCACTTCGTGACCTCACCGCATACCATTCATCATTCATTTCTCTCTCATTCATGCATTATTTTGCTTTCAATTATTCATTTCCGTAGGTCATAAAACCATACTATCCTTCATTACGAACATTCTAGACATGTTAATCAAAACATACATTCATTCTTACACTTACTTCTTATTCGTTCGTTCTTTAACTAATTGCCTTCGCGTTAGTCAACTTATATTCATGGTTTCATTATCATTCACGTTTACATTGTCCGCATCTACATAAAACATTCATTTCATTCATTAAATTTCTTTTCATACTCTCCTTCATCATATTTAACTCTTTTTATCATACTACAATAAATTTTACATTTCATACTTCAGGCATTATCGTCATCGACGATCATGTCGTATCGTGTAGATCAAAATCTTTGATCTCAACGATTTACCTTTTCACCCTTTGTATATACTTTCCCTCATCACTCTTAATATAAAAATTATCTTAAACATTGATTATGAGGCCTTAAAAAGTAGTTAAAACAAGTTTCATGAGTCAAATCAACAAAATTCAAACAAATTTCGGAAATTAAGGGTGTTGCGCTACGCGACGGGTATAAGGGGTGGGCATCGCCCCGTTTTCGACAGAAGGTTTGCTTGTCTGCTGCTGCAGTTGCCCAGCTCCAATTTTAAACAAAAATCCAACTTAAAACTGTCATAACTTTTGTTTCGCAAGTCCGTTTTAGGTGATTCTTTTTCCTAGGCGTTCGTAATAAAAATACGTATCCGTTTATCATATTTATTTGCATCAAAAATTTGGATTATAAGCTCATAGCCTATAAATCCTCTTTTATTTCTAACTGTAAACATAATCAAATTTACAATTTACTTACTTGCATAACGCTTCGAAACGAACACACTTTGATACGAGCTTTCGGTTTGAGTTCAAGCATTTTAACTCTAATACTTGAATCCCTCAAACCTCGAATCTGATACCAACTTGTAGCGCCCACTTTTTGAACATTCAAATAGATTAAAACAACACACTAATTTTTGACAAAATTTTGGCATGACCCGTTCATACTATAAACATTTCCCCTGCCTTTAACAAACATCATTCAAATAAACTTCTACGACACTTTTTCAAAATAAATAAAAGTAGTGGCCATACAAGACCTAATACAAGGGTTATGTCAGAACTACCCAAAAAGGTTTTAAAATTCAAACTACTTACGAACATCCTAAAACATAAAATTTACATTTAAGTTGTTTCTGCTTAAAAACGTTTTAAAAATCACAAAAACAAATTAAAACTCCAAGATTCCTTGTACAAAAAATCTGAAGACATCTGAACACGGGGCCGTGCTCATTGAGCACGGGGCCGTGTCTGAGGTACTATTTCCATGAAATTGAACTCTTTTCGGTATGTTTTCTCAGAATGGCGAGCAGAACTAGCAGAACATCTTCATCGCACTCCAGAAACAACCGACAAGGGAGAAGGTCATCAACGGTTGAAGATTCTCTTGTAAACTACGTTTACGCTTTAAGAGAAGCTATTGATGAAATGACGGGAGTGGAAGAAGCATTGGGCGACCGTATTAATCATTTGATGGTGGGACTAGAGGGATGTCTTCGAGAGGTCAACCTTTTGCACCAAAGGTTGAACATTCTCGCTTCTCCTCCTTTGGTGCCAATTATCACCCAAAGGGCATGGAATGTGGTACCGGAAGTCATCATACCGGCCGAATGGTACACCATACACCCGGAGCCCCCTCGAGACATACTACATGGGGTTCCGGTTGGTGTCGCTCCCCCTACGCAAGATGTTGAGGAAAACGAGCCCGACTTCTTCCTCCCAAGAGAGATAGAAGAATGGATTTAACCACATCTAGGGAATACCCCTCGGTCTAAAAGTTCTACGAGGCTTTTAAATACCGGAAAGCTATTTCTGGAATTTTGATTCTTATTAAAGTAGAACTCCTTAGGATGATTTTATGTACCATTTGACCCATCTATCTTAGGACCTTTAGTTTTTATTTTTCTGCCTTGTCTTTAAATTCTCTAGGACTTTATGTAATGTGATAGTTTTAATGAATAATGGTTTTAATTAATTTGGTATTTGGATGATGATGTAATGGGAAAAACACACATGGGATGGTGAAGAATACCAAGGGAAACTTGCACCAGCACCCCATGCACAAAAACAGAGCCTCCCACTAATTTTTCTTCATTACAGCAAGTTCAGCACGGGGCGTGGTCATCCAACACGCCCCCCCCCCCCCGTGCTCAACCATCTGCAGAAAAATGCCTAGTTCAGGTACCTGGACACGGGGCGTGCTCACTGAACTCGCCCCCGTGTCCAGCCTTTTGTCACTTTACTTTGTTTTCTGTTACTGGCGATCTGAACACGGGGCCGTGTCCAGACGCCCAGTAACATAAAATTTCGCTTTTTCACATCTTTTTACACATTCAATCAACCTAAAAACTTGTTTTTTGGACACATTGAGGACAATGTGTAATTTAAGTGTGGGGGGATGCTAAAACCTTGAATTTTGCAAGTCCTAATTAAAAGCCTTACACAAAACTCTATTGGAACCGCTAAACACCCCAAAGTTTTTTCAAAACTTTTTCATTTTTTTACTTGTCTGGGTTTAATTTGGGAATTTCAAATTCTAAAAAGGTGATATTTTTACAAATTTACAACCGATAGCGTCGTGATAAAAAGAACCAACATAAGAAAATTATGAAAAAGCATGACAAATCTAGTTAAAATTTGATTATATATACTTGATCACATAAAAACCCATTCCCACAAAAAGTGAGTTTTGAGCCTTTATTGAGCATGTAAATACACATCTTTAAACTAAATGCTCATTTTTCGTTTCTTGTGTGAATAGCCGTTTGGTTTCTTACAACTCTAGAACTTGCCATGATGATACATTCCCAGTCCTTACCAACTTAAACCCGAGTAAGTAAATGATGGAGGCATTAGGACTAACCTTTTTTTTTATTTCAACACCATTATTTTTCTTTTTTTTTTACCACCTACCCAAAATCCCCCTAGTTAACCCCTTTGAGCATAAACCTTTTCATTTCTTAACCCAAAACAAACACCCTTTTACCCACCAAAACCCTTTTTCATTTTAAACCCTTTATTTTAGTAACAAAGCTCGGTTTCTCATATGACCTTCCTTATAAAAAAAATTATGATGATGATGAAGCCAAAATAAATAAACAAATAAGTTTATCAAAAAGAACTTTGTTTGAAAGATTGCTTCATCAAAATAAAAAATTACAAAAATAAAAAGTCTTACGAGAACCGATACTTTTTACGCCTTTCGCCCTTTTCTACTAACCACTAACCCAACCACCTGCCTTTAACCCAAGCCTAACCCTTCCCCCAAAGTCCTCTTGATATTTACAAAGGTATATAGTTAAAAAGGAGGATGCTTGATTTCTTGGCAAGCTTATGGTAGAAGTAAGTTCCATGCCGCTCTCGAGTGTTTCACAAAAATACATTTTCGGCCGAGTGTTGAGTGATCCCCCGTGGGGTATGTGAACTTGTATATAAATGGAATTTTAAAAAGGCATGTTATGCCCTAATAAGTAATTTCTCTTATGTAATGTTTTAAATCAATCATGACGAATATGATTGTAAATAAATAAAAATAAAACATAATAAAGAATCTTGGAAATCCCGACACTTTATGACAAGCCCAAAACCTTCTCTTCTACCCATTCCATTTGGGAGTGTAAAGCCACATTTTAAAGAGTTTTTCTTGAGGACAAACAAAGATTCAAGTGTGGGGGTATTTGATGTGTGCAAAATACAACATATAAATTACATCAAATGTGGCATAAAACTAACCCCTTTTTAGTACTAATGTTGGAAAAAGTGTGTTTTTGTCTTCCTTTTGTATTTTCAGGATTAAATGAGCTCAAATGAGAAGACGGGTGGACACGGGGCCGTGCCCAATGGACACGGAGGCGTGTCCAGGCTTCTGTGCAGGCTATAAATAGGGGTGCTTGGCTCATTTGCAAACCATCCATTGGCAAACCACCTCTCTCACACTTCACCCACCTACCACCACCATCACAACCCACATCCACCACCATCATCCATCATCCATCATAGAGTGTGTGAGTAGTCTCGGGATCCAAGATTGATCGTAAGAGTTCTTGACAATCAAAGGCCATGTTTGCCTAAGTCTCTTACATCACTTGGTGAAGACAAGTGTTTAGTGTAATACTTTTTATTTTTTATCTTTTCGCACTTTTTATTTGGTTATGTATTAATGACTTTAATAACTAGCTTCTTATGTTGAAGGTGAGTCTTCCTTATCGTTTGTCCGTGGTGTCTTGGCATTATTTTACTTTCTATATAAAATAAAAGATTTTCACCATTCATATCTCCACGGTCTATATGGAGGTATGTTGGCTACCTGGTCAGGGGTTAAGGGAATGGTTTGGTAAGAGTCTTGCCTTGTTCAGTGTATAGATCCTGCAAGGACCTGGGTCAACTTTAGTAGGACCTCCTTCAATACCCACTGATATTGGATGGCGGGGGTCCGAACTCCTTGACCCCCTCATATTAAAACTTTAACCCGGCTACTTAGGACTGTATCCCTGCTGACTCAGATTACTTAGCCGAGGGTAACGTCACCTCCAGAAGAGGTAACTATTACAATAACTAAGATAATCTCTTAAAAAGTGCAAAAGTGTGGAAATAATCAAAGGTTACACTAAAAACGAGTCGGATCCAAGTGATTCATCTTGCCTGTCTGTTTTTTATTTTATTTTATTCTTCAGCATTTTAGTTTCTTTTATTTTTCTAGTTAAAATCTTTTTCTAAACTTTTGAGTTGATTAGACGTTGAGGATAAACCGGTATTAAAAGCTCTTGTGTCCTTGGACGACCTCGGTATCTTACCAACACTATACTACGCTCACGATGGGTGCACTTGCTCATATGTGTGTTTAGTGTTAGTAAATATCGTGTTTTATAAATTTAAAACTTGGTAAAAAAGTGTTAAAGGGATTAAAATATAAATTAAAAACTATACGACACTTCACATGCATCAATAGCATGGATCATGGATCCTCAGTTCAATTTGAATTAAGGATCCTCAGGAGACGCTGCCAGGATAAGGATGCAGGATCCTCATTGTTATTCTAAACTAACAATTGTTTCCATCACCTTTTGGCTTGTTTTGAAGGTATGTTTCGAAGAAGACTTATTCCATGCGAGATTCCAGGGGAATATGCTCTATATTTTCAACATGTGCACGAGCTAATGACCGTTAGTGGTGATCGTGGGTGATGGGCTAATTTTTCGGATAGTTAGTTAGGATATTTTTAGCTAAGATTAAAGGGGTATTGAGCTTATTTTTAGAAATACTTTTGCACACTTGTAACCACACAACACTTCTGCTACTCTCTTGCGAACACACACACATATTAGAAATCATTGTATCAAGCTCAATACTTCCGAAGTTGTAAACTTGTTTATTCAATATACTTGATAGTGATAGTTTTCACTATCCGAGGTTTTTTATGTCGGAGATCATTTGCTGATCAAGGGCTTTTTCCTCGTATAAATCCTTGTGTTCATCATTCATTTCATTCATTCATTGTTCATATGTTTGATCATTTCATTAAGCATCACACCTCACAAAATCAGATTTGGTTGCATTATCCTTGTGTGATTTTTGACCAAAACAGTTTGGCGCCCACCGTGGGGCAATTGGTGCTTCAATTCTGAGAAATTTTGTTCATTTCATTCATTTCTCTTCATTACCTTCAACTACATGGCTTCTCACGCGAAGAACACTTCAAGTTCCATGCCGACTGTGACAACTCGAGTTTCCGACATTCTTTATTCGCATTTAATGCACGTTGACTTCGACCGTTTAGATGTTTGACTTGTTTGACTTGTAACTGTACACTTCGCGTGATAATAAAAGTATTGTGTTTGCTTGATTATGTGTCGATATTATAGCATAAGACTTAGTGTATTAGAAATCACATGAACTGATTTAAAGCATGGAACTGCTCGACGAAACACAGGAGTGTTTCGCCATGAACACACTCGACGAAACAAGGCTGTTTCGCCAAACTCATCTCGACGAAACAGGCTGTTTCGCCGGCCCACGTTTCGCCAAAGCCCATCACGGGCCCAGAACGTTGTTTTGAGTATAATTACGTAAAACAACATCACTTTTACACTTTCATCATCACAAACGAAACCCTAGAGTCCCTCCTTCTCTGCTGTCGGCAATCTAGCGTCCCTTAGCTCTCGAATCTTTGTTTGTTCATCTCTAATCGGTTAGTATGTGTTGTTAATCGATTTCATGCTTCTGTATCATCTCGATTCATGTTTGGGAATGTGATGGATATGTATTATTGCTGTGATAAGAGTATGATGATGTTGATATGGATTTCGATATGTAAGATGTGGTAGAATATATATATGCAATGCTATGCGAAGCTTAATACAATCGAATGCTCAGTTCTGGATATTTGTTGTTATGATTCTGGTTATGAATACAAGTTAGTATCTTGATAGGGTACAATGATATGATGTTGTATGTTGATATGTTTTACACATGAACTAGGGTTTATGCTAGACAATGATTCTTGGATGATTGAGTATGATGATTTTACGTACACATTGAATCTCATATGATTTCTGTTATTGATGACGGCTGTTAGAAAGATTAGGGTTTCTGTATTATCCGAATCTGCTGTTAATGGTGTCTGCGAAACTGACATCCGACGAAACAGAACTCTCGGCGAAACAGAATGTGTTTCGCCAAGAGTCCTCGACGAATCAGAATCATGTTTCGCTAAACCAGGCCACGACGAAACTGAATTGTGTTTCGCCAACTATGTGTTTCGCCAACTATGTGTTTCGCCAACTTATGTGTTTCGCCATTATGTGTGTTTCGCTGAACAGTTAATCTGCGCAGTAACTTGAGTTAATTCTGTTAATTGTTAACTGGAATAATTGACTGCTGTTAGACGTTGAACATAACTTGTATGATTGTGATTGTGTGTTACATGCTTATACGTGAACAACTGGAACACAAACTGATTATGTGTACGTGCATACTTTAGGACGTGATTGATTTACCTTGAGCACATACATAGCATACCGAGCAAACCAAGGTGAGTTCACACTCTTACCAAGGCATGGGATTCCCCAGTTGGGTTGGGAATGGGATTGAATGATTACCTGTACTTACATTACCACTAGACTACTTACCACGGTCCTCGGATTGGGAAGGATACCTGTGTCAAATTCTACATAAAGCCTACGTACTGTCCTCGGATTGGGAATGACACCAGCACTAAACCTACGTAAAACCTACGTACTACCGTCCTCGGATTGGGAAGGACGCCAGTGCTAAACCTACGTACTACCGTCCTCGGATTGGGAAGGACGCCAGCGCTAAACCTACGTACTCGCTACGTACTGTCCTCGGTTGGGAAGGGCACTTACATAAAACCTGCGTAAACCTAAACTTACTACTATCCTCGGATTGGGAAGGATACTTATGATTACGAATAGTCTAGGGGATATATATAACATGGGAAGCCCCCACCAATAGAACGTACTATCGGCCCAGTAGAGCCACATGTTACATACGAACTTACTATTACGCATTTACTTTCTGTGAACTCGCTCAACTAGTTGTTGATCCTCTGTTACATGCCTTGCAGGACCTTAGGTACTTATGGAGCTTGCACGGGAGGCGCAGTCGTTGTGGACAAGGATCATGAATACTTGATTAGACATTATGACATTTCACACTTTATTGTGTTGGGTTTATTTATACGCTTCCGCTAAACAGTGATAACATATTTATGTTTTGGAACACCTCTCATATGGATTGGTTTGATTAAATTGCAATTACTTTTACTTTATACATTGTTCTATATGATTGGTGGCTTGATCCTGGTCAGTCACGCTCCCAAGCGGTGATACTCCGCAGGTGGATTTTGGGGGTGTGACACCGACGATCACCTCTTCATAGGGTATTCCACCTTTGCCTCCTGCACCTTCTGGATCCCAGAAGAATGCTGAGAATGCTGCGAAGAAACAAACCCCCGTTTTCTCAAAACCAACCACTGCTGCTTCTTCTAGTCCTACTAACAATGATCTTTATTCTTTGATTTTACAGATGAAGGATTACATGCAGCAGCAGGATAAAACTAATGACATGATCCTTCTTGAGATTGATGAGATCAAGAAATTATAGAGATCAGCGGAGGATCACTCTCTATTGATGCCTGATCACTGAATTTTGACACTCCGGTCACAACCACCCAGCACTCCACAGCGTCAGGCGTTCAATACCAGGGTGGATCATCGAGTATATGCTATGGATCATCGGCGATGACTCAGGCTCAAGGATCCTACTTCCAGCCTTCAGGATCCTCTCTTCAGCCTCAAGGGTCCTCCTTCCAGCATCAAGGATCCTTCTCTAGTTCAGGAGGATACATGGGCATGCAGACAGTCCAGGGATCCTACTCTCAGTATCCAGGAACCTCATCTCAGGGTCAAGGATCCTCATCTCAGGTTCAAGGATCCTCATCTCAGGCTTACAGATCCATGGATTATCCTCCAAGACCCCCAGCTTCGGTGTATCAAGGATCCAACATCTTTCAGGATCAAGGATCCTTAAGGAGTGTACAACTCGGAAGTTCAGAGATTCACTTGGGAGACTTCATACCTATGCAAACCATTGCTTCATCTGGTCCCCCAATCATGCCAGAATCACATCAATATGGAGTCTCATAAGGAATTCCACCCTTGAATCCATCAGGAGGTAACCCTTTAAATACTTCCCATAATGTTAACCATGGCTTTGTGCAGGATACAGGAATCAACCAAGCTATGGCTAGGGAATTACAAAAGCTCAAGGATATGATATCCAGTGTTCCAAGAGTGGTTAAGACAATTCCTGAGATCCCAGATGGAAGTCACATGATATCTCGTTTTGCACCACTTATATGTGATGCAGAAATACCAAAGAGGTTTCAAACACCAAACATGAAGCTGTATGATGGCTCAACTGATCCAGAAGAGCATGTAGCTCAATACAGGGAGAGAATGGAGATCAATCCCATTCCTGACAGGTTGAAAGAAGCATTTCTATGCAAGGGTATCGGATCCACACTTACAGGATCAGCTCTTAAATGGCTGCTAAGTCTACCCCCTTACTCTATTACTTCATTTGCTAACCTGGTTAATTTGTTTAATAGCCAATTCTCATGTAGTAGGAGATTTGAATGATTAACTAGTGATCTATATAGGGTAACACAAGGTCAAAATGAACCATATAGAGATTATATCACTAAATTCAGTAGAGAATCCTTAGAAATTCCTAATTTGGATATTGCTACGACTGTAGAAGCTTTCAAAATGGGTTTACTTAAGGATTCACAATTCTATGATGATCTTGTCATGACCCCTTGCAGGAATCTTGATGAAGTAAGAACCAGGGCCCTTAGATTCATCCGCTTAGAGGATGATAAAAGGATCCAAGAAAGACTGTCAGGATCCTCAAAGCAGTAAAAGCAAGGATCCTATTTCAGGAACAACAAATCTAAATCATACAATAAGTCTGATAATCAAAACGTGCACACAGTGGAGCAAGAAGAGGATGATGAAGGTTATCCACCCATTTCTGAATATTGCTTTGCTGTTGATAATAATGAACTGATCCTTGCAATGCAGAATCTAGGTGAAAAAGCAAGATGGCCCAGAAAGAGTGATAAGCCAGCTGCCACAAAAGACAAATCCAAATGGTGTGCCTATCATGAAGATTTCGGTCATCTCACTGATGAATGCATAGCACTCAGGAAAGAGATTGGTTATTTGTTAAGCAAATGGCATTTGAAGGAGTTTTTTGGAAGGAAAAAATCAAGGATCCAGGATCCTGAAAAGATTCCAGAAAGAGCTCCTGCTCCTGCTGATGCACAAATTATCAACTTCATATCTGGTGGATCAGACATATGTGGCACTTCCTTTTCAGCAGTCAAGAGACATGCTAAAGAGACAAAGATGGATAATGGGGAGAGACCCATTCGAATCTCGATCCTTACACAGGAGAAAGTTATATCCTTTGATGAGGATGATCGTGTGGATATTCAGGATCCTCATCATGATGGTCTTGTTATTATATTGTTTATTTCTAATCATTTTGGTCGCATGATTCTGATAGATGGAGGAAGCTCAATGAACATCATTCAACTTGACATCCTTAAGAAGATGAACATACCTGAATCAGAAATTATCCCAAGATCATCAGTTCTTGTGGGATTCAGTGGAGAAACCAAGAAAACGTTGGGGGACATTAAACTTCCCATTTACATAGAGGGAGTTAATTCTTTTCAAAAATTTTGTGTTATAGATTGCTTATCTTGTTGCAATGTTATTCTTCACAGGCCATGGATACATGATATGAAAGCAGTTCCCTCTACATATCATCAGTGTGTGAAACTCCCTACTCCATGGGGTGTGGTGAAGATAGAAAGTGACCAACAAGAGGCCAAAAATTGTTACACTTCTGTTTTGGTCAAAAAATCTGTTGAGAATATTGCAACCAAACTCTAGATTACGGGGTATGATGCTCAAAAAGTGTAACAACAATGAGGATCACTTCAATGTGGAATGCACAAACAACACAAAGATTTATACGGGGAAAAAGCCCTTGATCAAGAATTGATCTCCGGCACAAAAAACCCCGGGTGATGGAAACTACCGATCACCAAGCTCAAATAAATGAATAAACGTTTACAACTTCGGATAGTAACGAGCTAGGTACAAGGATCACTACGGTGAAATGTGTAAAAAGTGTAAGTAATTGCTAAGTGTTTGAACGAGAGCTTGTATGAGAGTGTTTGCGAGTGTGTGTAACTGCCAAAAATGACTAAGTGTCACTAACTAGCTCGTTACCCCTTTAAAATAAGAAAAATATCTAGTTAACAAACTCTCCGACTTTCGGGCCAAGCCTCCACGTTCTCCATAACGTCTAGTTTTGATCTAGCACGTGCAGAATACTTCGGGAATATTCTCCAGGAATGTCGCTAAGACTTGGTCAAGCTTAATATACCTGCGAGATATTATAAAACATGAGTAAACAATCGTCAGTATGAGGATCCTTGAAGTGATCCATGATCCTGATCCTAAAGCTCTTCTGAGGATCACCACCTGTCACAGAAGTAAGGATCACTAGTTAGGATAACAAATAAGGATCACTAATTGTTAGAAAATCCTCCCCTAACAATTGCCCCCAAAATATAAGGAGTAATTTGTAAAATTTGGCGAGTTATATTTTCTTGATCTTATCCGTAACAAACTAACGGATATATAGCCGTTAATTTTGAACTAGCCGTTGCGATGATGATGTCACGGAAGTGACAACCTGCAAGATCATGATTATAAATAGAGATATAGATAGGATCACTATGCATTTAAATTCGAAAGAAACTCCCTTTATAATCTCAGTTGAAGATCGATCAGGTATCTCTTTCTCCTCTCTCTTCCTTTCTTACTCTGTTCTTCTTTCTTTACCTTAATCACTTCAAGAATGTTGCTCCGAAATTCCCCGGCTAAGGATCACAAAAAGGATAGCCCTCTGAAGAGTCAGAAGATCGTCAAGGACTCGGTGAACGAGAGGTGCTGCTTTACCGATGCACAGATTGATAACATCCGTCACCGTTTTCCAGCGAATGTCTTTTTCAAACCCTTCGATTCAACTGTTCTGAGCGACTACGTTTCTGATACATGGGTCGCCTTCCCAGTCACTCCATTTGCTATAGGGTACACCTATCCTTTCCCGGAGTTCACACAATCCTTTTTTTCCCTTACCGGCATATCTTACATTCAGGCCATGCCGATGATCTGGAGGGTTTTATACACCTTAGAGAGGATCATCGAGCAGGAGAGTCTTGATTTAGGAATGTCAGAACTAGCGGAGTTGTATGATCTTACTACCTTCGGATCCCACCGTTACTTGTTTAAACGGAAACCCGGTGCAGATCACCCTCTTCTCAAAGTCACCAAAAACGATAAAGACTGGAAGCGTCGCTTCTTCTTTGTAAGGAGGAATACCATTTCAGATGGAGAGCATTTACCAAGAACATGGTCCACCCATGGTAGGCTGGAGGATCCTGGGAAGGATCACCAGATGGTCATGTTTTTGTAATAGGATCACTAACCCCTTCTTTGTCTTGTGTCATGCAGCCATCTCCTTTTCACGTCTCATCACAACACCCGCAACCAGGGAAAGACTTGCTACTTTCTGGGGGCTTGACCCTGAAACTAGAACTTTTAAAACAACAACCCAAGACTCACAGGAGGTATCCTCAGGCTCTGTCACAATGTCAAGTAAGTATCCTTGTTTAAAATTTAAATAAATAATTAAATGTATATTAAGAAAAGATACTTATCTTATTTTGGTTGTGTAGGTGCTGGAAAATCTGCCAAAGCTGCTTCAAGGTTCAGCGTCACCGATCTCACCACTGTCAAATCCTCCAAAAGAAAGGTTCCTACTAGCCCGACAGCCTCAATCCCCAAGGCACCCCTCAAAGGGAAGGGAATCAAAAAGAGAAAGACTTCCGAGGCTGAGGATTTGCAGGGCCTGCCCTTAATTCGCCACCAGTTCCTCGAGTACTTCAATGATGTAAGGATCACTATCTCTGCTTGCATATCCTGCTGATCTAAGGATCACTTGCTCTTGAACCGCTTTACCCTTTTCTTTTGCAGAAATTTGCTGAGATCGAGGATTACGTCGGTCATGTTGAGGATCAAGATCAGAAGATTGCCGATCTCCAGCAGGTTGCTGTGCTCAAGGATCTTGCAATTGCTGATCTTCAGAAGGAACTCAAGGATACCAAGCAGAAGATGGCCAAGGTGCTGGTTAACTTTGATTATGAAAGGCAGGAGATCATGGATGATGCTAAAGTTTCTGCTGCCATAGCAATGTACAAAACCAAACTCCAAATGGCCTTGGAAGCTCAGGATCCTGCCTTCGACAAAGGCAACTGGGAGATTGAAGAATGGAAGGCAAGGCTGGCTGAATTGGGTGATGAAGAGGAGGCTGAGGAGATTCTGGCAATTGAGGCTAGTGGCAGCGGGTTGAAGGATAAGGCTGAGGATGCAGCGGCTGGTGGTGATGATGCAGTGAAGGTGTAGGCTGCACAATTGGGCGATGATGGATATATGTGCTAAGGCCGGAGCCCAATTTTTAGTTTGATGGTTGTGATGTTTAAAACAATTTCATGGTTTGTAATAACTCTAAACAATAGTTCTTAGGTTTAAGGATCATGTATGATCCTTAGGACAATAGGCAGGATTGCAATTGGTGGAGGGATCCTCTGTTTGGGGGATGAAACCATTGTGATCCTGCCGCCTTTATATTCCTGCACTACTTTTGAACTCATTATCATGGACACCCTTTACCTACCCCAGCGGACGGGCCACGTTTTGCTGGTAGATGCTCGGGTAGGTAATTTTGACAACCTTTAAAGGGTTAGCCTTATGTTAATAAATAAAAACTTAACCTTTTGTCGCTTATCTTGTGTTGTTATCCTTTTTAGTATGTTACTTTTCTACTGTTATAATGTTCATCCTGTTTATATTTGTCAAACCTTAGAAAATTAGAAAATATATCCATAAAGTTTAGGATATAATCAAGGATCACTTATCCCATAACCGATAAGTTCTAAAAAGTGATATAGTTTAAGAAACACAGGTTCAGTTGTCAAGTATAAGGGTTCATCAAAAGAATAATGAATAAAATCAAAAGAGTTAAGGATCATACCTGAGGATCCAAGTTAGAATCCTAACCATAATAAGGATAACTATAAGATAAACCTTAGAGTGTAATAAGGATCAAAGATCCCTAGCTGCCTACCTTCAAGGACCTGAAATAGAGCATAACTTGGGACTAAGCCAATATAAGAAAAGAGTTAGCAACTGGGGACAAGCCCAAGGATAACTGGGGACAAGCCCAAGGATAACTGGGGACAAGCCCAAGGATAACTGGGGACAAGCCCAAGGATAACTGGGGACAAGCCCAAGGATCGTGTGTAAACTGGAGTATGGCCCTAACTGGCGACTATCCAAACTTAGTGACATGAAGATGCCAAAACCTTAGCTAACGTGAAAACGTTAGAAACCTTATGAACGGATGTATGGTACGTCTACCATTATACGTAGGATCCTAAGCATAGCCAGAACAATGGAATTATCAGCCCCTAGAACGAGTACTGGTCCCAAAGCCTTGAACTACACCAGGATCGTCGTGCGCTACAGGCGGAATCTGGGGACAAGCCCAAATAACTGGGGTTAAACCCAAAAGACGGATTGCTTCTGTGGATAACCAACGTTGTGCTAAAGATACCTGAACTTTCAAAACTTGAACTCACGTGAGAGATGGATAAAGGATACATGATCCTTATCCTTATATGAGAAAATAAAGAAATGAAATAGTTCAAGATTAGGATATTACCTGAGTAAGGATCACCGATATTTTGAGGATCCTATAAGGATATCCCTATCGCGAGGATCATCTGTGCCACTAGGATCCTACTCACATAAAATATTTCTTCAAGTGGACAGCATTCCAAGCTCTTGGTAGCAAATCACCTTCCATGGTTAGCAATCTATATGCCCCCTTTCCTGCTTCAGCTTCAATCAAATAAGGGCCTTCCCATTTTGGAGCCAATTTTCCATCAGCAGGATTGGTGGTATTCTGAAATGCTTTCCTTAACACCATATCTCCAACTTGAAACCTCCTGATCCTGACATTTTTATTGTAAGCACCAGCCATTCTTTGTTGATAACTGGCCATCCTGATCCTAGCCATATCCCTGATTTCTTCGATAGTATCCAGGTCTTGAGCCAAGTTTTCATCATTTTCCTCAGGATCACGGGTACTTGTTCTAGCAGTAGGAACCACCATTTCTGTTGGGATCACTGATTCTGCCCCAAACACCAAAGAGAATGGTGTTTGTCCAGTAGCATTCTTAGGGGTTGTCCTGTCAGCCCAGAGCACATAGGGTAGCTCTTCTGCCCATTTTCCTTTCTTGGATCCAAGCTTCTTCTTCAAGTTGTTGATGATGATCTTGTTGGATGATTCTGCTTGACCATTAGCTTGTGGGTGGACTGGTGTTGATGTTATCATCTTAATCCCCCAGCTGTCACAAAAATTAGTGATTCTGCCCCCAATAAATTGGGAACCATTATCACATATAATCTCAGAAGGAATTCCAAATCTAGTTATAATATTTCTTTTAATGAAGGATATAACTTCCTTTTCTCTAACTTGAGCAAAAGCTTCAGCCTCTATCCACTTGGAGAAGTAATCAGTCATAGCTAGCATGAATACTTTTCCACCAGGTGCCTTAGGGAGCTTGCCAACTATATCCATACCCCATCTCATAAATGGCCAAGAGGAGGATATAGGATGCAATAGTTCGGCTGGTTGATGAAAGATATTGCTGTGTCTCTGGCAAGGATCACATCTTCTGGCATACTCCACAGCATCTTTCTTCATGGTTGGCCAGTAGTATCCTGTCCTCAGGATCCTTGAGAATAAAGCCCTGCCCCCAGTGTGATTTCCACAATCTCCTTCATGGAAGTCTTTTAAAACTTCTTGAACTTCAGGATCCTCAATGCATCTCAAGTATGGTCCTGCAAGAGATCGCCTATACAACATATTATTCATAATTGTGAATTGAGATACCTTAGATTTGAAAGCCCTAGGGTTTTCTCCTGTAGGAATCTCTCCATGTTGTAAGTATCTCATAATTGGTGAGATCCATGATCCGGATCCTGAATAGGATTGAGTATCCTCACTAGGGATCATTGCAGAATTATTCCCTATCTCCATAGCCACATGATCCTCAATAGCTGGGGTCAGGATATGGATAATAGGGATCTTGATATCCTCTGGGATCTTCAAAGATGATCCTAAGTTAGCCAATTCATCAGCTTCTGTATTTTCTTCCCTTGGTACCTGTGACAAACTAAAAGAGACAAAAGAGAGTGCCAAACTTTTGACTATCTCCAAATATTTGGTTAGCTTTTCACCTTTAACAGCATATGATCCATTAAAGTGATTTGTAATTAACAAAGAATCTACGTGTACCTCAAGATACCTGATCCCCATATGCTTTGCGATTTGCAAACCAGCAATTAAGGCTTCATATTCAGCCTCATTATTAGTGGTTTGGAACTCACAAGCTATAGAATGGGGTATTATGTCCCCCTGTGGCGATTTTAGTAGTATTCCAAGCCCTGTGCCTTTGACATTTGAGGATCCATCAGTGTGAAGTATCCAAGGATCCTTGGTCTCCTCTAGCTGCTGGACTTCTAACTCAGCTTCTTCTTGTAAATCACTACTGAAATCAGCCACAAAGTCAGCTAATGCTTGGGATTTGATAGCTGTCCTAGGCTCATATCTTATATCATATGCACTCAATTTCACTGCCCACTTAGCCATCCTTCCTGACATCTCTGGTTTCCTGAGGACATTCTTAATTGGAAAATTAGTTTTAACAATGATAACATGAGTTTCAAAATAATGTCTTAACTTGGTAGATGCCATTATTAGTGCAAGGATAAGTTTTTCAAGGTGTGAGTACCTGGATTCGGCATCAAGTAAACTTTTACTTACATAATAAACGGGATGTTGTGTACCTTGATGATCCTTAACAAGGACCGCACTTACTGCTTTTGAGGATACTGCGAGATACAAGGATAACACTTCACCTTTTTCTGGTTTCATTAAAGCCGGGGCCGAGGATAGGTAATCTTTGAGGGCTTTTAAAGCATTTTCATGCTTCTCCGTCCACTCAAATTTCTTGTTCTTCCTTAGGATATCATAGAATTCTTTACACTTCTCGGAGGACTTGGATATGAATCTGTTCAAGGCTGCTATCCTTCCTGTTAACCTTTGAACATCCTTAGCATTGGCCGGAGATTTGATGTTCACTATTGCTTTAATTTGTTCCGGGCTAGCTTCAATGCCTCTCTTAGTCACCATGTATCCTAAGAATTTACCTGCTTTAACACCAAAATGACAATTTGAAGGATTAAGCTTCATGTTATATTTGTCAAGGATATCGAATGCTTCCTCCAAATCTCGTAGGTGATCCTCAGCTTTTAAGGATTTCACCACCATATCATCTATGTAAACCTCCATAGTTTGTCCAATCTGATCCTTGAACATCATATTCACCAGCTTTTGGTACGTTGCACCTGCATTTCTCAATCCAAACGGCATAGCAATATAGCAATATATACCAGTTGGAGTCATGAAGGCTGTATCCTCTTGGTCGGATGGTTCCATTTGGATTTGTTGAAATCCAGATGAAGCATCCATAAAAGTTAACAGTTCATGACCCGCAGTTGCATCCACCATGGAGTCAATGTGGGGTAAAGGGAAAGGATCCTTGGGACATGCCTTATTTAAATCGGTAAAATCGACACATACCCTCCACTTTCCGTTTTTCTTCTGAACAACAACCACATTGGCCAACCATCTTGGATACTTGACCTCTCTAATCATACCTGCCCGGAGCAATTTCTCTACCTCTTCCTGGATAATGGCATTCCTTTCTGGTGCAAACTTCCTTCTCCTTTGATGGATTGGTTTGAAAGATCTGTCGATGCCGAGCTTATGAGTGATAACATCCCTGGATATGCCAGTCATGTCTTCGTGTTTCCATGCAAAGGTAGTCTTTCTCCTTTTGAGGAAGGATATGAGGTCCTCTTTCATTTCGCCAAGGATCCCTGACCCGATATAGATTTTGGATTCAGGATCATCAGGATCCATGAGGATTTCTACCACCTCCTGCTCTCTGGCCTCCAAGACACTCCTTGGAGGATACCTTGATTACTATTGCTCCCTTGACTTCGAAGCTGGTTTCATCGATGAAGTGTAGCAATCCTTAGCTTCCTGCTGATCGCTATCAATCTTTACTATTCCCCAAGGACTAGGGAGCTTCACACATTGATGATAAGTAGATGGGACTGCTTTCATATCGTGTATCCAGGGCCTGCCAAGGATAACATTACAACAAGATAAACAGTCAATAACACAAAACTTTTGATAAGAGTGTAAGCCTTCAATATATATTGGGAGTTTAATGTCCCCCAGGGTGTTCTTGGTCTCGCCACTAAATCCCACGAGCACGGAGGATCTTGGTATGATCTCTGATTCAGGGATACCCATCTTCTTTAGAACATCAAGCTGGATAATGTTCACTGAACTTCCTCCATCTATTAGGATCCTGCGGACAAAATAGTTAGATATAAAAAGAGTAATAACTAAACCGTCGTGATGAGGATCCTGGATATCAATACGATCCTCTTCATCAAAGGTTATGACTTTTCCTTCGGAGACACTCGATGTTCGAACTGGCCTTTCTCCGTTATCCATTTTAGTTTCCTTCGCATGCCTCTTAGCTGCTGAGAAGGATGTGCCACAAATGTCGGATCCCCCAGAGATAAAGTTTATCACTTGTGCGTCTGTTGGAGGGGCTGGAGCCTTCTCAGGGATCCTTTCAGGATCCTGAGTCCTTGACTTTTTTCTTCCCAACAACTCTTTTAGATGGCCTTTGCTCAGCAAGTATCCAATTTCCTTTCTTAATGCAATGCATTCTTCTGTGAGGTGCCCAAAATCTTCATGATATGCACACCACTTTGATTTATCCTTAGTTGCAGCTGGCCTTTCATTCTTTCTTGGCCATCTAGCTTTATCACCTAGGTTCTGCATGGCAAGGATTAGTTCATTGTTATCAACACTAAAGCAATATTCAGAGATTGGAGGATAATCCTCATCATCCTCTTCTTGATCAATAGAATGCACGTTCTGATTATCAGATTTGTTGTAGGATCTGAACTTGTTGTTTCTGAATGAGGATCCTTGCTTATCCTGCTTTGAGGATCCTGTTATCCTCTCCTGAATCCTCTTGTCATCCTCTAGCCGGATGAACCTGAGGGCCCGGGTTCTTACCTCATCTAGGTTCCTGCACGGTGTCATAACAAGATCATCATAAAATAAGGAATCCCTAAGTAATCCCATTTTGAAGGCCTCAACAGCCGTGGCTATATCTAAGTTGGGAATGTCTAAGGATTCTTTACTAAATTTGGTAATGTAATCCCTTAATGATTCATTATGACCCTGGGTTATCCTATATAAATCACTAGTTAGTCGTTCAAATTTTCTACTACAGGAAAACTGAGTATTAAACAAGTTAACTAGGTTTGCAAATGAGGTAATAGAATAGGGAGGAAGACTTAGCAGCCATTTGAGAGCTGATCCAGTAAGAGTGGATCCGAATCCTTTGCATAGGCATGCTTCCTTTAACTTTTCTGGGATTGGATTGATCTCCATCCTCTCCCTGTATTGTGCTATGTGTTCTTCAGGATCCGTCGAACCATCGTACAATTTCATTGTAGGCACATGGAACCTCTTGGGTATCTCAGCATCACAGATTGGTGGTGCAAAGCGAGATATCTTGTGGCTCCCATCTGCAATCTCTGGAATAGGTTTGACTACTCCCGGGACACTCGAGATCATATCCTTTAGCTTTTGCAATTCTCTGGCCATGGCATGATTGATACCTGGATCCTGCATAAAACCATGGTTAATAGTGTGAGGATTATTAAAAGTGTTACCTCCCATTGGATTCAAGTTAGGAAATATGGAGGTTAATCCATATTGTTGAGATTCTGGAATGATCGAGGGGCCAGCAGAGGCATTGGTCTGCATTGGGATAAAATCTCCTTGATGGACATCTGAACTTCCTGTTTGCAAACTCCTCAAGGATCCCGGCATCTGGAAGGATCCCTGAAACTGGGATGATCCTGGAACGAAGGAGGATCCTTGAACCTGAGATGATCCTGGAACGAAGGAGGATCCTTGAACTTGGGATGATCCTGGAACGAAGGAGGATCCTTGAACTTGGGATGATCCTGGAACGAAGGAGGATCCTTGAACCTGGGATGTTCCTGGAACGAAGGAGGATCCTTGAACCTGGGATGTTCCTGGAACGAAGGAGGATCCTTGAACCTGGGATGATCCTGGAACGAAGGAGGATCCTTGAACCTGGGATGATCCTGGGACGAAGGAGGATCCTTGAACCTGGGATGATCCTGGAACAAAGGAGGATCCTTGAACTTGATGCATTCCTGAATATCCTCCTGTACCCGTGAGGGATCCCATATGCTGGGGATAGGATCCTGCTGGCTGGAAATATGAACCTAGTGCCTGGGTCATAGCTGTTGTTCCGTAGTGCACTCCCTTTGGTCCACCCGCATATTGAATGTTTGGAACCACTGACGGCTGAGAAATAACCACCGGAGTGTCAAAATTCAAAGATCTGGGCATCAGTGGAGAATGATCCTCTGCCGTTTTCTTCTGTTTCTTAATTTCATCAATCTCCCGGAGGATCCTTTCGTTGGTCTTATCCTGCTCTTGTGCATGATTCCTCATCTGCAAAATCAAGGTATAGAGATCATTAGTAGTAGGATTAGTTGAAACAGAAGAAGTAGATGGTTTTGAGAAAATGGGAGTCGGTTTCTTCGCAGCATTTTCTGTATTCTTCTGGGATCCAGAAGGTGGTGGAGGCAAAGGAGGAACGCCTTGTGATGAAGTGAATGAGGGCATCAAGTTTGAAGCATTCTTCGCTGAGGAAGCCATTTGCTTGACAGTAATGAACCGAATTAAGCACAGAAATGCGTATTTTCTTAAGGACGAAGCACCAATTGCCCCACGGTGGGCGCCAAACTGTTTTGGTCAAAAAATCTGTTGAGAATATTGCAACCAAACTCTAGATTACGGGGTATGATGCTCAAAAAGTGTAACAACAATGAGGATCACTTCAATGTGGAATGCACAAACAACACAAAGATTTATACGGGGAAAAAGCCCTTGATCAAGAATTGATCTCCGGCACAAAAAACCCCGGGTGATGGAAACTACCGATCACCAAGCTCAAATAAATGAATAAACGTTTACAACTTCGGATAGTAACGAGCTAGGTACAAGGATCACTACGGTGAAATGTGTAAAAAGTGTAAGTAATTGCTAAGTGTTTGAACGAGAGCTTGTATGAGAGTGTTTGCGAGTGTGTGTAACTGCCAAAAATGACTAAGTGTCACTAACTAGCTCGTTACCCCTTTAAAATAAGAAAAATATCTAGTTAACAAACTCTCCGACTTTCGGGCCAAGCCTCCACGTTCTCCATAACGTCTAGTTTTGATCTAGCACGTGCAGAATACTTCGGGAATATTCTCCAGGAATGTCGCTAAGACTTGGTCAAGCTTAATATACCTGCGAGATATTATAAAACATGAGTAAACAATCGTCAGTATGAGGATCCTTGAAGTGATCCATGATCCTGATCCTAAAGCTCTTCTGAGGATCACCACCTGTCACAGAAGTAAGGATCACTAGTTAGGATAACAAATAAGGATCACTAATTGTTAGAAAATCCTCCCCTAACAACTTCATCAATGAAGCCAGCCTCAAGAGCCAGGGAGCAATAGCAATTAAAGTATCCTCCAAGAGATGTCCTGGAGGCAAGAGAACAAGATGTGAAAGATATATTGATGGATCCTTAGGATCCTGAATCCAAAGTTTTCATAGGATCCAGGATCCTCAATGACATTGAACAGGAACTAGCATCCTTCCTAAAGAGAAGAAAAGCTACCTTTGCCTGGAAGCATGAGGACATGACAGGTATTTCTAAAGATATTATCACTCATAAACTTGGCATTGACAGGTCATTCAAACCAATACATCAAAAGAGGAGAAAGTTTGCACCTGAAAGGAATGCCATCATCCAGGAGGAGGTAGATAAACTGCTCAGAGCAGGTATGATTAGAGAGGTTAAGTATCCAAGGTGGTTAGCCAATGTGGTTGTTGTTCAAAAGAAAAATGGAAAGTGGAGGGTATGTGTCGATTTTACTGATTTAAATAAGGCATGTCCCAAGGATCCTTTCCCATTACCCCACATTGACTCCATGGTGGATACTATCGCGGGTCATGAGTTGTTGAGTTTCATGGATGCTTCATCTGGATTCCAACAAATTCAGTTGGAACCATCTGATCAAGAGGATACAACCTTTATGGCCCCTACTGGTATCTATTGTTATATTGCTGTGCCATTTGGACTAAGAAATGCAGGTGCTACCTACTGTTTTGGTCAAAAATCACACAAGGATAATGCAACCAAATCTGATTTTGTGAGGTTAGATGCTTGATTAATTGAACAAATGTATAAACGAATAGAAAATGAAATCAATGATGAACACCAAGATTTATATGAGGAAGAAACCCTTGATCTTTAGAAGATCTCCGGCATAAAAAACCTCGGGTGATGGAAACTACCGATCACCAACTATATTGCATAAAAATGATTATAACTTTGGATGTTGATCAAGTGTGTTACAACTGATTGAATGCTAAGTGTGTTGTGAAAACTCTCGTTTGTAATGATTGCGAGAGAATGTGTGTGTATTCTCTGATTCGTAGTGTGTGTATATGAAGGTGATAACTGTCCTACCACACTTGATCAGCCCCTTCACTCCCAGAAATAACAAAATAACCGAAAATTAAGGTAGTCCACATTTTTTCCCCATAACCATCGTGAAAATAGCACATGTGCGGCATCTTGAAGGAATATTCCCGAGATTCTAGCTGAGATTTAGTCCACTAAGTCCATTATCTGCGTATAAACATTAAAAACGTGACAATTGTTAGAAATCATAAGTAATGTTAAGGATCCTGGATCCTCAAACTCTAGATCCTCAGACTCCCTGCATAATCCATTAAGGATCCGTGATCCATGCCCAGTCTCAGGATAGATGATCCTTAGCACAAAATCCATGCCCTAACAGTTGCCCCCAATATGGCAGTTGTGATAAGTATTCACAACTTTCATATTTCCGTTAGAAGCGGACTAGCCGTTGCTGCTGCTAACTAGTCGTTACACTGCCTGTCATCACTGATAAAACCTGCCATAATCATCATTGCAAAACATAGAGTTAGAGATAACTCCTCAAATGCCTTTACAGACAAGAAGATCCTTCTGTTTGTGGAGAATGAATCCTTCTACACCGTTCACTATTAACCTTCCTGCACTTTAATTTCTGCATAGACACTTTAACTGTTAGATAGCCCTATCCGGCCTGGGTGGATGGTCCACGGGTTTACTGGTGAAATCCAGGCCAGATGATTTTGATACATAATGAATGGGTAATAACATTAAACTTTTTTAGTTACATCTGTTGTTTCTTCCCTCTTTATTTTTCATGTATGCTTTCTATTTTCAAAGATAACATCGCCAAACAACTGGAAAGTTATTGGAATTCTGATGATAATGTTAAACTTTTAACATAAAACTTGAAGTGTTCATACAAATGTGGATTAATGATCCTTAACCAAAAAGGATAAGAGACAACTTGCAGCTTAGAAAAAGTTAGAATATAACATACCAGAGAATCCAAGTTAGGATTATATATCCTTGTAAATTAATACTGAATAAACAAACTGTGAAAAGTAAGTTTCGAGGATCCAGGATCCTTATTGTCAGAACTTGTATAACTTTAAAGCTCCAAGATCCTGTAAGAAAAATAAACTTGGGACCAAGCCAAATAATTGGGAATGAACCCATAATAACCGGGGATAAGCCCAAATAAACTTGGGACAAGCCCAACAAACTGGGGACAGGCCCAAACAACTGGGGACAAGCCCAAATAAACGGGTATAAACTGGGGTCAAGCCCAAATAAACTTGTGTAAACTGGAGTATGGCCCAAACTGGCGCCTATCCAAATGTGAGCGACATGAAAATGCCGAAACCTTAGCTAACGTGAAAACGTTAGAAACCTTAGGAACGGATGTATGGTACGTCTACCATTATACTTAGGATCCTAAATATAGCCAATACAATGAAATTGTCAGCCCCTAAGGCGGGTACTAGTCCCATTGCATTTAACTATACTAGGATAATCGTTGGCTACTGGCGAAGGTGTAAGAACCTTAAACTGGGGACAAGCCCATAAACTGGGGACAAGCCCAAAAAACTGGGGACAAGCTCAAAAACTGGGGACAAGCCCAAAAAACTGGGGACAAGCCCAAAAACTTTGGAGAGTTGGCCAACCACTTTGATCTTCTGTAAAATGATAACAACTCTGCAAAAGCTTAAACTTTATGAAAATAGATGTTAAATGATTAACATCTTTGACTTATGATAAGTAATAAGTATAAAATGAATGAAAATGAAAGTAATGTGTTACCAAATGTAGAATCATATATCCTTTGAGGATCCCGGATCCTTAATCAGAATACTGGTATCGTTGAGGATCCCTAATCCTTCTTACATAAAGTACTTCTTTAGATGAACAACGTTCCAAGCTCTTGGTAAGAGGTCACCATCCATTGTTAACAAACAATATGCCCCCTTTCCAGATTCAGCTTCAATTAGATAGGGCCCTTCCCACTTTGGTGCTAGCTTGCCATCAACAGGATTCGTGGTATTTTGGAGAGCTTTCCTTAATACCAAGTTACCAACTTAAAACTTTCTGACCCCGACATTCTTGTTGTAAGCTCCAACTACTCTTTGTTGATAACTGGCCATCTGTCACAAAAAGTTAGTAGTTCTATTCCCAATAAATTGGGATCCATTATCACAAATAATTTCAGAAGGTATTCCAATTCTAGTAATAATGTTTCGCTTAATGAAGGATATAACTTCCTTTTCTCTGACTTGTGCAAAAGCTTCTACTTCTATCCATTTAAAGAAGTAGTTTGTCATGGCTAGCATAAACACTTTCCCTCCTAGTGCCTTGGGAAGCTTGATTATCATATCCATTCCCCATCTCATGAATGGCCAAAAAGAGGATACAAGATGCAGAGGTTATGCTGGGTGGTGTAGGATATTACTGTATCTTTGACAAGCATCACATTTCTTTGTGTATTCCACAACATACTTCTTCATTGTGGGCCAATAGTATGGTGCTCTGCCCCCAATGTGATTTCCACAGTCTCCGTTATGAAAATCCTTTAAAACTTCTCAAATTTATGGATCCTCGATGCATCTTAAATATGGACCTGCAAGAGACCTTTTATATAAGATGTTATTTAATAATGTGAATTGAGATACCTTAGTCTTGAAGGCTCTAGGATTTTCTCCAATATGAATTTCTCCATTCTGTATATATCTCAAGATTGGAAGGATCCAGGATCCTGAATTTGACTATGCACCATCATTGGGTACAATTGCAGAATCTTCCACTATCTTCATGGCTACGTGATCCTCAATTGCAGGAGTTAAAACATGGATGATGAGTATTTTCACATCCTTTGGAATCTTCAGTGATGATCCAAGATTAGCTAGAGTATCAGCTTCTGCATTTTCTTCCCTGGGTACCTGTGATAGACTGAAAAGAATCTGCCAGTTTCCTGACTATTTCTAAGTACTTGATTAGCTTTTCACCTTTGACCGTGTAAGAACCGTTATAATGATTAGTAATTAATAGAGAATCTACATATACTTGAAGATACCTGATCCTCATATTGTTAGCTAATTGCAAACCTGCTATCAAGGCCTCATACTCTGCCTCATTAGTAGTGGTTTGGAATTCACATGCAATGGATTGGGGTATAATGTCCCCCTGTGGCGATTTTGGTAGTGTGCTTTGTCTAGTTCCTTTAACATTTGAAGCTCCATCCGTGAAGAGTGTCCAAGGATCCTTGGTCTTCTCAAGTTGTTGAACTTCTAATTCAGCTTCCCTTTGTAGATCACTACTGAAATCAGCCACAAAGTCAGCTAAAGCTTAGGACTTGATGGCAGTCCTGGGTTCATACTTAATGTCATATGCAATAAGCTTGATTGCGCACTTTTCCATTCTACCTGACATTTGAAGTTTCCTGAGAACATTCTTGATAGGAAGGTTAGTTTTCACAATAATGGTGTGAGTTTCGAAATAATGTCTATGTTTAGCGGAAGCCATAATTAAATCAAGAATTAATTTCTCTAAATGAGAATACCTAGCCTCAGCATCAAGTAGAATTTTACTTACATAGTATACCGGATGTTGAGAGCTTTCATGATCCTTAACTAGGATCGCACTTACTGCTTTAGCTAAAACAGCTAAGTATAAGGATAATGATTCTCCATTTTCTGGTTTCATCAAGGCTGGTGCTGAGGATAGATAATCCTTAAGAACCTTGAGTGCAGCTTCATGCTTATCAGTCCACTCAAACTTCTTATTCTTCCTCAATATGTCTTACCTGCCTTGAGCAATTTGTCTACCTCTTCTTGGATAATGGCATTTCTTTCGGGTGCAAATTTTCTCCTTTTTTGGTGTACTGGCTGGAATGACCTGTAAATACCAAGTTTGTGAGTAATAACATCCTTAGATATACCTGTCATGTCTTCACGTTTCCAAGCAAAGGTAGACTTTCTTCTTTTCAAGAAGGATATTAAATCCTGCTCAATACTGTCTAGGATCCCGGATCCTAAAAAATTTTTGGAATCAGGATCCTCTGGGTTCAACAGAATATCGTTGTCGTCTTGCTATCTTGCCTTCATGACGTCTTGCTCCTTGGAGGCTGGTTTCATTGAAGAAGTGTAACAGTTCTTTGCCTCCTGCTGATCAGTTTCTATCTTCACCACATCCCATAGAGTTGGGAGCTTGACACATTGATGATATGTTGAGGGGGACTGCCTTCATATCGTGTATCCATGACCTGCCAAAGATAACATTACAGCAAGATAAGCAATCAATAACATATAATTTTTAACAGAATTCACTCCCTCTATATAAATAGGAAGTTTGATGTCCTCCAATGTAATCTTTGTCTCTCCACTGAATCCCATAAGGACAGATGATCTTGGGATAATATCAGATTCAAGGATGTTCATTCTTTTGAGGACATCCAACTGGATTATGTTCACTGAGCTTCCCCCATCAACGAGAATCCTGCGAACAAAATGGTTAGATATAAATTATTTAATAACCAACCCGTTATGATCAGGATCCTGTATGTCCACACGATCATCCTCATCAAAGGATATGCCTTTTTCCTGGGTAAGAATGGAAGTTTGAACAAGTATGTCCCCATTCTCCATCTTTGTTTCTTTAGCATGTCTTTTAGTTGCTAAGAACCTCCGGAGATGAAATGGATGATTTGAACATCAGCTGGTGGAGGAGGAGCTTTTTCAGGAACTTTCTCAGAATCCTGGATCCTTGACTTTTTCCTTCCAAGCAATTCCTTCAAGTATCCTTTGCTCAAAAGATAACCTATCTCCTTCCTTAATGCTATGCACTCATCTGTGAGATGACCAAAATCCTCATAGTAAGCACACCATTTCGATTTGTCTTTGGTAGCAGGCGGTTTGTCATTCTTCCTTGGCCACCTAGCCTTGTCACCTAAATTCTGCATAGAAAGGATTAGTTCATTATTATCAGCAGAAAAAAAATATTCAGAAATAGGAGGATAATCCTCATCATCTTCCTCTTGTTCCACAACATGCACATTCTGGTTGTCATGCTTGGAGTATTGCTTGGATCAGTTATTCTTGAAATAGGATCCTTGTTTGTCTTGCTTTGAGGATCCTGGCAATCTTTCCTAGATCCTTTTGTCATCCTCTAAACGGATGAACCTAAGGGCCCTGTTCCTTACCTCATCTAGGTTCCTGCAAGGTGTCATAACAAGATCATCATAGAACTGAGAATCCTCAAGTAAACCCATTTTAAAAGCTTCAACAGCAGTAGCAATATCTAAGTTATGGATTTCTAAGGATTCTCTACTGAATTTAGTTATGTAATCCCTTAGTGATTCATTATGACCTTGGGTGATCCTATATAAGTCACTAGTCAACCTTTCAAATGTTCTACTACATGAAAACTGATTATTGAACAAGTTAACTAGATTAGAAAATGAAGTAATAGAGTAAGGGGGAAGACTTAGCAGCCATTTAAGAGCTGATCCTGTCAGTGTGGATCCAAAACCCTTGCAAAGACATGCTTCTTTTAACCTTTCAGGAATGGGGTTAGTCTCCATTTTTTCCCTGTATTGAGCTACATGCTCTTCTGGATCAGTTGAGCCATCATACAGCTTCATGTTTGGTGTTTGAAACCTCTTTGGTATCTCTGCATCACAAATAGGTAGTGCAAAACGAGTTATCCTGTGACTCCCATCTGGAATTTTAGGAATGGGCTTAACCACCCCTGGAACGCTGGATATCATATCCTTGAGTTTTTGTAATTCCCTAGCCATGGCCTGGTTGATCCCTGGTTCCTGCACAAATCCATGGTTAGCATTATAAGAAGTATTTAAAGTGTTACCCCCGGATGGATTCAAGGTTGAGATTCCTGACCTGAATCCATATTGATGTGACTCTGGTATGATCGAGGGACCAGATGAAGCAATAGTCTGCATGGGAATGAAGTCTCCCAAGTGAATCTCTGAACTTCTAGGTTGTACACTCCTTAAGGATCCTAGATCCTGAAAGATGTTGGATCCTTGATACACCGAAACTGGGGGTCTTGGAGGATAATCCATGGATCCATGAGCCTGAGATGAGGATCCTTGACCCTGAGACGAGGATCCTTGAACCTGAGATGAGGATCCTGGATACTGAGAGTAGGATCCTTGATCTGAAAGCGTCCCATGTATCCTTCTGAACTAGAGAAGGATCCTTGATGCTGAGAAGAGGATCCTTGAGGCTGGAAGTAGGATCCTTGAGGTTGCGCTGACTCTAGTGATCCTTGCTGAAGGATAGAGGATCCTTGAATCTGGACATTGAATCCTTTGGAAAACTGGATTGATGATGACGGAGTAGCAATATCCAACGACCTGGGCATCAATGGGGAGTGATCCTCTGCTGATTTTTTCAATTTCTTGATTTCCTCAATTTCGCGAAGGATCCTGCCATTAGTTTCGTGCTGCTGTTGCATGTATCCTCTCATCTGCAAAATTAAAGTATAAAGATCACTGTTAGTAGGTGTAGAGGAAGAAACAACAGTTGGTTTTGAGAAAACGGGGGTTGTCTTCTTCGGAGCATTCTCAGCATTCTTCTGGAATGCATGGGGAAGATGATGCAATGGTGGAATGCCTTGTGATGAGATAACCGCCGACATGGAACTTGAAGTAGTTTTTCCCTGAGAAGCCATGTGGTTGGAGGTAATGCATAGAAATGAATGAAATGAACGAAATTTTCAGAATTGAAGCACCAATTACCCCACAGTGGGCGCCAAACTGTTTTGGTCAAAAATCACACAAGGATAATGCAACCAAATCTGATTTTGTGAGGTTAGATGCTTGATTAATTGAACAAATGTATGAACGAATAGAAAATGAAATCAACGATGAACACCGAGATTTATACGAGGAAAAAGACCTTGATCTTTAGAAGATCTCTGGCATAAAAATCCTCGGGTGATGGAAACTACCGATCACCAACTATATTGCATAAAAAGGATTACAACTTTGGATGTTGATCAAGTGTGTTACAACTGATTGAATGCTAAGTGTGTTGTGAAAACTCTCGTTTGTAATGATTGCTAGAGAATGTGTGTGTACTCTCTGATTCGTAGTTTGTGTATATGAAGGTGATAACTGTCCTACCACACTTGATTAGCCCCTTAACTCCTAGAAATAACAAAATAACCGAAAATTAATGTAGTCCACGTTTTTTCCCCATGACCATTGTGAAAATAGCATATGTGCGGCATCTTGAAGGAATATTTCTGAGATTCTAGCTGAGATTTAGTCCACTAAGTCCATTATTTGCGTATAAACATTAAAAACATGACAATTGTTAGAAATCATAAGTAATGTTAAGGATCCTGGATCCTCAGACTCTGGATCCTCAGACTCCCTGCATAATCCGTTAAGGATCCGTGATCCATGCCCAGTCTTAGGATAGATGATCCTTAGCACAAAATCCATGCCCTAACACCTACCAAAGGCTAGTTAATATGATGTTTAAAGAACAAATTGGACACACGAAGGAAGTCTATATAGATGACATGGTGGTTAAGTCCAAGAGAGCTGAGGATCACCTTAAAGATTTAGAGGAAGCATTTAATATCCTTGATAAATTCAATATGAAATTGAATCCTTCCAAGTGCCACTTTGGTGTTAAAGCTGGCAAGTTTCTAGGTTATATGGTGACGAAAAGAGGGATAGAGGCAAGTCCAGAGAAAATCAAGGCGATTGTGAACATCAAGTCTCCTGCAAACGCCAAGGATGTGCAAAGATTGACAGGAAGGATCGCAACCTTGAACAGGTTCATCTCAAAGTCATCAGAGAAATGCAGAAGCTAATGCTTTATGTATAGAGTGAAAACCGAGCGTTAAAGTGTTTAACTTGTGTGTTTTATTCGGTCTAAGTAATTACACGCGTCGAATAAAATAACTCCAAGTTTTTATGGTTTTACAGGTTAAACAGGTTAAACCGACAAAGTTAGCGAGCTTAGTGATAAAACGGCACAAGCATAAAAAAATCAACATCACAAATATGAAACATCACGTGACTTGAGGGTTTGGATTAACTAATTATTGTGATTTTTCGAAAGACATAATTCTCAACAAAATCAATTATTGGCAGCCATGTGCACGTGTGTTTGGTGGTGACAAGAATTAGAAAGGCATTATTTGGGAAATTATAATATGGCACATGCAGGCTTGGGGAAAAAGAATTAAAGACTTGACAACAATATATTCACCACGGATTGGGCCGATTTGGAGGCTTTGTTTTCCTAAAGACATATCATCACATCACATGATCCATCAGGATTATCTCACGCAGACCAAGAGGTGCACTAGGGTAATTGCCAGCACATCTTGGAAGGATGATGTTGGATCTCTTTGAGTGGGCCGCTAACACAAAAGACAGAAAACAAATCACATGTGGGCCGACATATTGGACTTTATGGGGGCGCACATGATTGTGTGTTGAAGAGATTATGAGGATTTAAAAAAAACCTAAAAAAACATCATCCTTATCATCGATTTTTAGAGGATAGATTAGGGGCAGCCATACATCACGATTGGAGCTCCAACATCATCATCGATCAAGCACAACACGGTGCCGATCATGTCTTCATCACTATCTCAAGCTTGTGATCGCGTCCATTCAACAATGAGCGGCTAGTCTCTTCGGTTTATGCATTTGTAGTTTGATTCGACTTTGTAACAACTTGTATTGATTTTTGAAACCATTGACAATAGTTTACATTTGTTTCGTATTCGTAAATTGTCGAACGATGTTAAAAGTTATGACTTTGCGAAATGGTTATGTGTAGTTATGCGTTGTCGTGGTTAGGATTTACTTGTGTTGATTACAAAGTGCATTCTTGTCCGTTCTTCGGGACGTTGATAGTTATTGGCACCTAAGTCACGGTACACTAAATCCACTAATCGTATGCAATTGAGTTGAATTAAAACATGTAGGAACCCTAGGACTTACAATTACCGAAACCGGGTGTGATCTGTATTCTTAATTCCTATTTTCAATTAAGTAGTTTAGTTTACAAGTTTAGTTAATAAATCATTGTTTTCGATTTGTCGGTTCATTCCGATTTATTTTAAAAACCAAACAAATAAATAAAAATAGCAATCTTCATAATCATCCTGTACATTATTTATAAATAGTCTAACTAATCGAACGGGTCGTGCAATACTGACCACCTGCTCTTCGTGGATTCGATACCCGACTTACCCTTGCTACCTAGGTTTAATTGGGTTTTTGACTGATCGGGACGAAACGGTCACGTCAAAATGGCGCCGCTGCCGGGGAGCTAGTGCGCTTAGTATTTCATTGCTTGTTCGATTTTAGTTTAGTTTTTTTCTTTCCTTTTTCTTGTATATTCGTGATTTTACTTCGGGTGGTCGAGCTTGTTTGTGCAGGTACATGTTTTGCAGGTGCCATCTTTTAATATGAATTGGGTAGATGATGATCCGTGTGAGTGTTGTGGAAACGGAGAGCATTAGTTAGAAGATTGTTCCGTTTTCCACACAAAGGTTCAAGCCAACAAGGATCGGGAAGACTACCTCAGCGGATTATATGAGTATAGGAGGGCGGATTATGAAGATTTCAGTGGTCCATCCTCATATTATCCATATGATGATCCACCACATTATCAAGAATACTACTATGAGCCCGAATTGCCACACTTCCCGAGTTACCAGGAGGAGTATGATGACTATTATCATGACTCCCCTCAGCCGACATACGAGGAGCCTTAAGATTCATTAAACTCTAAACTCGATATGATTATGGATATGATGCTAGAAATGAAAAAAGAAAGACGAGTTGAGAGATAAATCATTTGAGGCATTGGTTATTCAGGTTGGTCAATTAACCGAGGAGATGGCACAACTTAGGCGAGACCATGAGGTTTTGGCTAATGGTACCATGGTTGATGGTGATGTGGTGGAAGAGGTTATGGAACTTCCGGAGCAAGAAGTTGAATGTTTGAACCGAGCGGAAGACATGACACCGAAAGACGAATCGGATTCGAAAGAAGCTCACATTCATATTCATCCTTCTCCCAAACTTATCACTCCAACCAACAAAGTTGGGGATGCGGGTTTAGGTATAAGGATTCGAAGGGTGGCGTTGCAAGACATTGGCCATGTTGTTAAGAGGCGACCCCGAAGTTGTACATTGCGTATGCCGAATATAATAAAAAGAGTATGGATTCGGCATGCTAATTACCGAGCGTATGTTGGAAACTCGGTAGGCAAATGTGCACTTCGACCACCATGAGAGGTAAATCAGGTATGATTGTTGTAGAGTTTGTATTATTTTTTGTTTTATTTTATTTTAGTAGTTAGATGAACGTTGTGGGTGTGTTCCCTATATAACCCTCACGAGACCTACTCGTCCTCCCGAGCTATCGTGAGAGGTTTAAAAGGGCTTGTTGTATACGCTAAATGCAACCGTGATTCCTACGAAAGTGAGTTAGGCTTGTTATTGTTGTAAATTATTTTCCACATAAATCAAAGTGAAATAACGCATGGCTTGGTACTATTTTCATAAAAGGGGTAGAACTAGGTAACTAACAAATTTTGATGGTTGTGAGAAGCATGCTTCTACACAAGGGTTAGAATTTGTAGGTACAACATGTCCGCGGGACAACCGTTTTTATGAAGAGAAGAAGACATGGGCATCAAGCAACAAAAAAAAATCAGGTGCATGCGTTTCCTTTTTACTTTGATTATTAGTTTAGTAATAAGTGGATTGTATTTTGTATTTTATTTTTCCGGGGTGAAATTTTGGGAAGGTTAGCCGTGTCACATCCCTTGTGCGTTTTAAAAAAATATAGTTCTTAGACATTGAGGACAATGTTTACCTCAAGTGTGGGGATGGGGGAGTAGTAAAAGTTTTCGATTTTGACCCGTTCATTTAAATACTACACATTGAGGACAATGTTTACCTCAAGTGTGGGGATGGGGGAAAATTTCAAAAATTTTTCAAAAATTATTGTTTCAAAAGCGATCTTAAAAGCACAAGTAACTAAGTCAACGAGGGATATCACAACCCATGTGGTCTTTTGTCATGGTCAAGTTCAAATTAATAAGCATAACGGGTATTTAGCGGGTGGTTATTTGGGAATAATTCGCCTAAGGAACTAGCATTTGATGCATATCACATATCATATCCTTATAAGTGAGGTTTTGAGCCACTTTTATATCATAGATTTACATTTACATGTTTCTTTGTTTGAGTGGACCATTAGTCGCGTATTGTATAACTTGCAACTTTTGATACATTTGAGACCATAGACCGAATACAAGCACGAGAATGATTAAGGCATTAGGTAAACCTTTTCCTTTTACACCTTTTATCTATCCTTACCCAAACAAATCCCCTAGTCGCCCACTTTGAGCCTAATCCTTTTGTTTGACCAACCCATTTAGCCCACAACCATTAAACATTTTCTTTTTAAACCCGTGTGATGAAAATTCGATCATAGGAGTATATGTTTGTATAGTTGTGATTTACCCATGCAAAAAATATATATATATATATTCAGAAAATGTTGAGAAAAATACAAAAATATGAGTTATTGTTTGTTGAATAAAAGGCGAAAACCGTTGCCTCGTAGTTGATGTTTATAGTTTTGTTTTGTTTTGTTTAGAGTAGTCGTTTGTAATAAAAATCGATTTTTCATCACCTTAGCCACTTAAAAAAAAATCCTATTCCATACCCTTAACCTAGCCCCGTTACAACCCTCCAAAGACCTTATGACTTGTTCTTAGTATTCGTGTTCGGTGGTGGAGAACGATTGAGTTGCAAGCCTATTCGGGTACGTGTTCTAATCGGTTTGAGTGATTATTTCAAAAGTGCTAATGCATCAACTATTAGCCAATTTTAAACGGAGTGGAGAGAACATTGTGAGGGATGTGCATGACTTGTTAGTTTTACGAGCGGGTTAATCTTGGATAACATTTTATATGAGATTATTCACTTTTTCGTTAAATATTTCGTAAATTGTAAAAACGTTTGAACCGGGTATGATATTAGACCTTAACCTTTGTCTCGGGAAATCGGAAGTGTGTTTCTCGTTCGACCCACGTGAAAGTGAGAAACATATTTGCTTAAGGGCAAGCAAACGACAAGTGTGGGGATGTGATGTAGAGAGTGAAAACCGAGCGTTAAAGTGTTTAACTTGTGTGTTTTATTCGGTTCTAAGTAATTACACGTGTCGAATAAAATAACTACGAGTTTTTATGGTTTTACAGGTTAAACAGACAAAGTTAGCGAGCTTAGTGATAAAACGGCACAAGCATAAAAAAAATCAACATCACAAATATGAAACATCACGTGACTTGAGGGTTTGGATTAACTAATTATTGTGATTTTTCGAAAGACATAATTCTCAACAAAATCAATTATTGGCAGCCATGTGCACGTGTGTTTGGTGGTGACAAGAATTAGAAAGGCATTATTTGGGAAATTATAATATGGCACATGTAGACTTGGGGAAAAAGAATTAAAGACTTGACAACAATATATTCATCATGGATTGGGCCGATTTGGAGGCTTTGTTTTCCTAAAGACATATCATCACATCACATCACATGATCCATCAGGATTATCTCACGCAGACCAAGAGGTGCACTAGGGTAATTGGTAGCACATCTTGGAAGGATGCTGTTGGATCTCTTTGAGTGGGCCGCTAACACAAAAGACATAAAACAAATCACATGTGGGCCGACATATTGGACTTTATGGGGGCGCACATGATTGTGTGTTGAAGAGATTATGAGGATTTAAAAAAAACCTAAAAAAACATCATCCTTATCATCGATTTTTAGAGGATCGATTAGGGGCAGTCGTACATCACGATTCGAGCTCCATCATCATCATCGATCAAGCACAACACGGTGCCGATCATGTCTTCATCACTATCTCAAGCTTGTGATCGCGTCCATTCAACAATGAGCGGCTAGTCTCTTCGGTTTCACCCTGGTGTAGGTAGTTGTATTTTCTAGGCTTTATGCATTTGTAGTTTGATTCGACTTTGTGACAACTTGTATTGATTTTTGAAACCATTGACAAAAGTTTACATTTGTTTCGTATTCGTAAATTGTCAAACGATGTTAAAAGTTATGACTTTGCGAAATGGTTATGTGTTGTTATGCCTTGTCGTGGTTAGGATTTACTTGTGTTGATTACAAAGTGCATTCTTTTCCGTTCTTCGGGACGTTGATAGTTATTGGCACCTAAGTCACGGTACACTAAATCCACTAATCGTATGCAATTGAGTTGAATTAAAACATGTAGGAACCCTAGGACTTACAATTACCAAAATCGGGTGTGATCCGTATTCTTAATTCCTGTTTTCAATTAAGTAGTTTAGTTTACAAGTTTAGTTAATAAATCATTGTTTTCGATAACATCAATTTGTCGGTTCATTCCGATTTATTTTAAAAACCAAACAAATAAATAAAAATAGCAATCTTCATAATCATCTTGTACATTTTTTGTAAATAGTCTAACTAATCGAACGGGTCATGCAATACTGACCACCTGCTCTTCGTGGATTCGATACCCGACTTACCCTAGCTACCTAGGTTTAATTGGGTTTTTTACTGATCGGGACGACACGATCACGTCAATGCTCTAGCCAACCTTGGATCATCATTGAAGATCCCAAAGGATATTAAAATTCCCATTATCCATATCTTGAATCCGGCTATTGAGGATCATACAACTATGGAAATAGTGAAGGATTCTACAATCATACCTAGTGATGGTGCACAGTCACATTCAGGATCCTGGATCCTTCCAATCATGAAATATATTCAACATGGAGAGATTCCTACAGGAGAAAACCCCAGAGCTTTCAAAGTCAAGGTATCTCAATATACAATGTTAAATAACATGTTATACAAGTGATCTCTTGTAGGTCCATACCTAAGGTGCATCGAGGATCCTGAAATCCAAGAAGACCTGAAGGATTTCCATGAAGGAGATTGTGGAAACCACACTGGGGGCGAAGCACTATTCTCAAGGATCCTTAGGACAGGATACTATTTGCCTACTATGAAGAAGGATGCTGTGAATTATGCCAAGAAATGTGATGCTTGTCAAAGACATAGCAATATCCTTCATTAACCAGCAGAGCTCCTGCATCCTATATCCTCTTCTTGGCTATTCATGAGATAGGGAATGGATATAGTTTGCAAACTTCCCAAAGCACCAGGAGTAAAAGTGTTTATGCTTGCCATGACTGATTACTTTTCCAAATGGATGGAAGCTGAAGCATTTGCTCAAGTCAGAGAAAAAGAAGTGATATCCTTTATTAAAAGAAACATTATTACCAGATTTGGTATTCCTTCTGAAATGATTTGTGATAATGGATCCCAATTTATTGGGAGTAGAACTACTAACTTTTGTGACAGTTGGGGGATTAAGATGATAACATCAACACCAGTCCACCCACAAGCTAATGGTCAAGCAGAATCATCTAACAAGATCATTATCAACAACTTGAAGAAGAAGCTTGGATCCAAGAAGGGAAAATGGGCAGAAGAGCTACCTTATGTGTTATGGGCTGATAGAACAACTCCCAAGAATGCTACTGGCTAGACTCCATTCTCCTTAGTGTTTGGAGCTGAATTAGTGATCCCTACAGAGATGGTAGTCCCCCTACTGCAAGAACAAGCATCTGTGATCCTAAAGGAAATGCTGAAAACTTGGTTCAAGACTTGGATACCATAGAAGAACTCAGGGATTTAGCAAGGATAAGATTGGCTAGTTATCAACAAAGGATGGCTGGAGCTTATAACAAGAATGTCAGGATCAGAAAATTTCAAGTTGGTGACATGGTGTTGAGGAAAGCATTCCAAAACACCACAAATCCTGCTGATGGCAAGTTAGCACCAAAGTGGGAAGGCCCCTTTCTTATTGAAGCTGAGACAGGAAATGGGGCATATCGTTTACTAACTATGGAAGGTGATTTGCTACCAAGAGCTTGGAATGTTGTCCATTTGAAGAGATACTTCATGTAAGAAGGATCCAGGATCCTTGACCATCTTCACATCTAATATACACTAAGGATCCTTAGAGGATATATGATCCTCGTTCTGGTAATGATTTGATTTGTTTTTGGCTAATCCTTTAAATTATTTGGTTACAAGGAGAAGGATCCAGGATCCTTTATCCTTCTTTACTAAACTCTGAGTTTTGCAGAAGTTGATGCATCCTTGGCAAAGGATCAAGTATCCATTGAAGTTTCCTAAATATTTGGGTTTATCCCCAGTTTTTTGGGCTTGTCCCCAGTTTAAGGTATCTATTACCTTCTACAAATCAGGTTCTTACACCTTCGCTAGTTGTGCACGATTATCCTAGTGCAGTTAAAGGCAATGGGACCAGTACCCGCTTTAGGGGCTGACAATTTCATTATACTGGCTGTATTTAGGATCCTAAGTATAATGGTAGACGTACCATACATCCGTTCCTAAGGTTTCTAACGTTTTCACGTTAGCTAAGGTTTTGGCATCTTCATGTCACTAAGTTTGGATAGTCGCCAGTATGGGCCATACTCCAGTTTACACAAGACCCTTTGGGCTTGTCCCCAGTTTTTTGGGCTTGTCCCCAGTTTATTGGGCATGTCCCCAGATTGTTGGGCTTGTCCCCAGACACTAACATCTTCTTTTACAGTTGGCTTAGTCCCAAGTTATCTCATATTTCAGGTTTCCAGAGCTGAACAGTTAAGGATCCAGGATCCTGACCTTTTACAAAGTTTTATTATTTGATTGTTTCAGTTATAAATGTTAAGGATATAGGATCCTGATGTGACAACTCGAAATTTAGAACCTTTCGTGTATCTTTGTACAACCTACTTGCAATGTTATGTGACTAGTCAACGTGTTGGTTTAATAATATAAGTGATTATCCTATGTGACTAAGTGTTATATTTATGTGTCGTGCTTGTACGTATGTGTATATCTATGTGACCCGAGACAACAAGAACCCGACTCGAGACCATGTGGTCTCGAGTGAACAGTAACAGTGGGCCGGATGGGCCACACACACCGTGAACTCAAAAGCCCATTAGGGTGCATTACTTGGAACTAGTATTTAACCCATGTGGATAGCCAACATCACCACTTTTGAGCAACCTACACTCACCCACACACACACTCTCCACTCTCCCTCACTAAAACCCTAAGCCACAACATTCCTCTCCTTCATTCTCGGATTCAAACCGGTAACCACAAGGAGCTCGCGGATTGGCACACGTACACACCCGTTTGAAAGCTTCACACTCACCTTCGAAACCCATCAATCGGTTAGTGATTTTATGATGTTTGTTGTTGTTAAATAATAGTGTGAATGATATGATTTAACTAGTGTAGTTGTATGCTTGATGATGTTTTGTGAATCGGATGTGTGTGATGTTGATAATCGGCTAACATGTTTTAATTTCGGATATGTTACTAAAGAGCTCGTGATATCTTATGTCTAAATATGATTCAAACCATTGAGTGTTGATGTTCATGA